>CAWVQA010000999.1:600000-775000 GCA_963932145.1 Acanthosepion lycidas | reverse complement strand
ATAGCATGCATGGACTCGACTCATATGACTGGGATTTCCATGAAAAAGATTGTGGGCGGAAAATGGGTGATCACTGTACATTTCTCTTCTGTTTCCTATTTATATTTCTATTTTACCTCCTCAATTTAGCATTATGGACAGGGAAAGACCTAATCTAAAATCTGCACAAAAATATTTTGCCTTCAAATTCATACCGTGATCGTAGCATGCATCGACTCGACTGATATGACAGGGATTTCCATGAAAAAGATTGTGGGCCGAAAAAGGGTGATCACTGTACATTTCTCTTCTTTTTCCTATTTATATTTCTATTTTACCTCCTCAATTTAGCACTATGGACAGGGAAAGACCTAATCTAAAATCTGTACAAAAATATTTTGCCTTCAAATTCATACTGTGATCGTAGCATGCATGGACTCGACTCATATAACAGGGATTTCCTTGAAAAAGATTGTGGGCCGAAAATGGTTGATCACTGTACATTTCTCTTTTGTTTCCTATTTATATTTCTATTTTACTTCCTCAATTTAGCATTATGGTCAGGGAAAGACCTAATCTAAGATCTGCACAAAAATATTTTGCCTTCAAATTCATACCGTGATCATAGCATGCATGGACTCGACTCATATGACTGGGATTTCCATGAAAAAGATTGTGGGCCGAAAATGGATGATCACTGTACATTTCTCGTCTGTTTCCTATTTATATTTTACCTCCTCAATTTAGCATTATGGCCAGGGAAAGACCTAATCTAAGCTCTGCACAAAAATTTTTTGCCTTCAAATTCATAACGTGATCGTAGCATGCATGGACTCGACTCATATGACTGGTATTTCCATGAAAAAGATTGTGGGCAGAAAATGGGTGATCACTGTACATTTCTCTTCTGTTTCCTATTTATATTTATATTTTACCTCCTCAATTTAGCATTATGGACAGAGAAAGATCTAATCTAAAATCTGCACAAAAATATTTTCCCTTCAAAGTCATACCGTGATCGTAGCATGCATGGATTCGACTCATATGACTGGGATTTCAATGAAAAAGACTGTGGGCAGAAAATGGGTGATCATTGTACATTTCTGTTCTGTTTCCTATTTATATTTTACCTCCTCAATTTAGCATTATGAACAGGGAAAGACCTAATCTAAGATCTGCACAAAAATATTTTGCCTTCAAATCCATACCGTGATCATAGCATGCATGGACTCGACTCATATGACTGGGATTTCCATGAAAAAGATTGTGGGCGGAAAATGGGTGATCACTGTACATTTCTCTTCTGTTTCCTATCTATATTTATATTTTACCTCCTCAATTTAGCATTATGGACAGGGAAAGACCTAATCTAAGATCTGCACAAAAATATTTTGCCTTCAAATTCATTCCGTGATCGTAGCATGCATGGAGTCGACTCATATGACTGGGATTTCCATGAAAAATATTGTGGGCCGAAAATGGATGATCACTGTACATTTCTCGTCTGTTTCCTATTTATATTTTACCTCCTCAATTTAGCATTATGGCCAGGGAAAGACCTAATCTAAGCTCTGCACAAAAATATTTTGCCTTCAAATTCATAACGTGATCGTAGCATGCATGGACTCGACTCATATGACTGGTATTTCCATGAAAAAGATTGTGGGCAGAAAATGGGTGATCTCTGTACATTTCTCTTCTGTTTCCTATTT
The DNA here is from genome assembly GCA_963932145.1 of Acanthosepion lycidas. NCBI lineage: Eukaryota > Metazoa > Mollusca > Cephalopoda > Sepiida > Sepiidae > Acanthosepion > Acanthosepion lycidas. Next base: position 773,309 of record CAWVQA010000999.1, on the reverse strand, counting down.
ATATTTATATTTTACCTCCTCAATTTAGCATTATGGACAGAGAAAGATCTAATCTAAAATCTGCACAAAAATATTTTCCCTTCAAAGTCATACCGTGATCGTAGCATGCATGGATTCGACTCATATGACTGGGATTTCCATGAAAAAGATTGTGGGCCGAAAATGGGTGATCACTGTACATTTCTCTTCTGTTTCCTATTTATATTTACCTCCTCAATTTAGCATTATGGACAGGGAAAGACCTAATCTAAAATCTGCACAAAAATATTTTCCCTTCAAAGTCATACCGTGATCGTATCATGCATGGATTCGACTCATATGACTGGGATTTCCATGAAAAAGATTGTGGGCTGAAAATGGGTGATCACTGTACATTTCTCTTCTGTTTCCTATTTATATTTATATTTTAACTCCTCAATTAAGCATTATGGACAGGGAAAGACCTAATCTATAATCTGCACAAAAATATTTTGCCTTCAAATTCATACCGTGATCGTAGCATGCATGGACTCGACTCATATGACTGGGATTTCCATGAAAAAGATTGTGGGCCGAAAATGGCTGATCACTGTACATTTCTCTTCCGTTTCCTATTTATATTTATATTTTACCTCCTCAATTTAGCATTATGGACAGGGAAAACCTAATCTATGATCTGCACAAAAATATTTTGCCTTCAAATTCATACCGTGATCGTAGCATGCATGGACTCGACTCATATGACTGGGATTTCCATGAAAAAGATTGTGGGCCGAAAATGGGTGATCACTGTACATTTCTCTTCTGTTTCCTATTTATATTTATATTTTACTTCCTCAATTTAGCATTATGGACAGGGAAAGACCTAATCTAAGATCTGCACAAAAATATTTTGCCTTCAAATCCATACCGTGATCATAGCATGCATGGACTCGACTCATATGACTGGGATTTCCATGAAAAAGATTGTGGGCGGAAAATGGGTGATCACTGTACATTTCTCTTCTGTTTCCTATCTATATTTATATTTTACCTCCTCAATTTAGCATTATGGACAGGGAAAGACCTAATCTAAGATCTGCACAAAAATATTTTGCCTTCAAATTCATTCCGTGATCGTAGCATGCATGGAGTCGACTCATATGACTGGGATTTCCATGAAAAAGATTGTGGGCCGAAAATGGATGATCACTGTACATTTCTCTTCTGTTTCCTATTTATATTTCTATTTTACCTCCTCAATTTAGCATTATGGCCAGGGAAAGACCTAATCTAAGCTCTGCACAAAAATATTTTGCCTTCAAATTCATACCGTGATCGTAGCATGCATGGACTCGACTCATATGACTGGGATTTCCATGAAAAAGATTGTGGGCGGAAAATGGGTGATCACTGTACATTTCTCTTCTGTTTCCTATTTATATTTCTATTTTACTTCCTCAATTTAGCATTATGGACAGGGAAAGACCTAATCTAAAATCTGCAGAAAAATATTTTGCCTTCAAATTCATACCGTGATCGTAGCATGCATGGAGTCGACTCATATGACTGGGATTTCCATGAAAAATATTGTGGGCCGAAAATGGGTGATCACTGTACATTTCTCTTCTGTTTCCTATTTATATTTTACCTCCTCAATTTAGCATTATGGACAGGGAAAGACCTAATCTAAGATCTGCACAAAAATATTTTGCCTTCAAATTCATTCGGTGATCGTAGCATGCAAGGACTCGACTCATATGACTGGGATTTCCATGAAAAAGATTGTCGGCAGAAAATGGGTGATCACTGTACATTTTTCTTCTGTTTCTTATTTATATTTATATTTTACTTCCTCAATTTAGGATTATGGACAGGGAAAGACCTAATCTAAGATCCTCAAAAACATATTTTGCCTTCAAATTCATACCGTGATCGTAGCATGCGTGGACTCGACTCATATGACTGGGATTTCCATGAAAAAGATTGTGGGCGGAAAATGGGTGATCACTGTACATTTCTCTTCTGTTTCCTATCTATATTTATATTTTACCTCCTCAATTTAGCATTATGGACAGGGAAAGACCTAATCTAAGATCTGCACAAAAATATTTTGCCTTCAAATTCATTCCGTGATCGTAGCATGCATGGAGTCGACTCATATGACTGGGATTTCCATGAAAAAGATTGTGGGCCGAAAATGGATGATCACTGTACATTTCTCTTCTGTTTCCTATTTATATTTCTATTTTACCTCCTCAATTTAGCATTATGGCCAGGGAAAGACCTAATCTAAGCTCTGCACAAAAATATTTTGCCTTCAAATTCATACCGTGATCGTAGCATGCATGGACTCGACTCATATGACTGGGATTTCCATGAAAAAGATTGTGGGCGGAAAATGGGTGATCACTGTACATTTCTCTTCTGTTTCCTATTTATATTTCTATTTTACTTCCTCAATTTAGCATTATGGACAGGGAAAGACCTAATCTAAAATCTGCAGAAAAATATTTTGCCTTCAAATTCATACCGTGATCGTAGCATGCATGGAGTCGACTCATATGACTGGGATTTCCATGAAAAAGATTGTGGGCCGAAAATGGGTGATCACTGTACATTTCTCTTCTGTTTCCTATTTATATTTTACCTCCTCAATTTAGCATTATGGACAGGGAAAGACCTAATCTAAGATCTGCACAAAAATATTTTGCCTTCAAATTCATTCGGTGATCGTAGCATGCAAGGACTCGACTCATATGACTGGGATTTCCATGAAAAAGATTGTCGGCAGAAAATGGGTGATCACTGTACATTTTTCTTCTGTTTCTTATTTATATTTATATTTTACTTCCTCAATTTAGGATTATGGACAGGGAAAGACCTAATCTAAGATCCTCAAAAACATATTTTGCCTTCAAATTCATACCGTGATCGTAGCATGCGCGGACTCGACTCATATGACTGGGATTTCCATGAAAAAGATTGTGGGCGGAAAATGGGTGATCACTGTACATTTCTCTTCTGTTTCCTATCTATATTTATATTTTACCTCCTCAATTTAGCATTATGGACAGGGAAAGACCTAATCTAAGATCTGCACAAAAATATTTTGCCTTCAAATTCATTCCGTGATCGTAGCATGCATGGAGTCGACTCATATGACTGGGATTTCCATGAAAAAGATTGTGGGCGGAAAATGGGTGATCACTGTACATTTCTCTTCTGTTTCCTATTTATATTTCTATTTTACCTCCTCAATTTAGCATTATGGACAGGGAAAGACCTAATCTAAAATCTGCACAAAAATATTTTGCCTTCAAATTCATACTGTGATCGTAGCATGCATGGACTCGACTCATATGACTGGGATTTCCATGGAAAAGATTGTGGGCCGAAAATGGGTGATCACTGTACATTTCTCTTCTGTTTCCTATTTATATTTATATTTTAAGTCCTCAATTTAGCATTATGGACAGGGAAAGTCCTAATCTAAAATCTCCACAAAAATATTTTGCCTTCAAATTCATACCGTGATCGTAGCATGCATGGACTCGACTCATATGACTGGGATTTCCATGAAAAAGATTGTGGGCCGAAAATGGGTGATCACTGCACATTTCTCTTCTGTTTCCTATTTATATTTATATTTTACCTCCTCAATTTAGCATTATGGACAGGGAAAGACCCAATCTAAGATCTGCATAAAAACATTTTGCCTTCAAATTCATACCGTGATCGTAGCATGCATGGACTCGACTCATATGACAGGGATTTCCATGAAAAAGATTGTGGGCGGAAAATGGGTGATCACTGTACATTTTTCGTCTGTTTCCTATTTATATTTATATTTTACCTCCTCAATTTAGCATTATGGACAGGGAAAGACCTAATCTAAGATCTGCACAAAAATATTTTGCCTTCAAATTCATTCCGTGATCGTAGCATGCATGGAGTCGACTCATGTGACTGGGATTTCCATGAAAAAGATTGTGGGCCGAAAATGGATGATCACTGTACATTTCTCTTCTGTTTCCTATTTATATTTCTATTTTACCTCCTCAATTTAGCATTATGGCCAGGGAAAGACCTAATCTAAGCTCTGCACAAAAATATTTTGCCTTCAAATTCATACCGTGATCGTAGCATGCATGGACTCGACTCATATGACTGGGATTTCCATGAAAAAGATTGTGGGCAGAAAATGGGTGATCACTGTACTTTTCTCTTCTGTTTCCTATTTATATTTCTATTTTACCTCCTCAATTTAGCATTATGGATAGGGAAAGTTCAAATCTAAGATCTGCACAAAAATATTTTGCCTTCAAATTCATACCGTGATCGTAGTATGCATGGACTCGACTCATATCACTGGGATTTCCATGGAAAAGATTGTGGGCCGAAAATGGGTGATCACTGTACATTTCTCTTCTGTTTCCTATTTATATTTATATTTTACCATGTCAATTTAGCATTATGGAAAGGGAAAGACCTAATCTAAGATCTGAACAAAAATATTTTGCCTTCAAATTCATACCGTGATCGTAGCATGCATGGAATCGACTCATATGACTGGGATTTCGATGGAAAAGATTGTGGGCCGAAAATGGGTGATCACTGTACATTTCTCTTCTGTTTCCTATTTATATTTATATTTTAACTCCTCAATTTAGCATTATGGACAGGGAAAGTCCTAATCTAAAATCTGCACAAAAATATTTTGCCTTCAAATTCATACCGTGATCGTAGCATGCATGGACTCGACTCATATGACTGGGATTTCCATGAAAAAGATTGTGGGCCGAAAATTGGTGATCACTGTACATTTCTCTTCTGTTTCGTATTCATATTTCTATTTTACCTCCTCAATTTAGCATTATGGACAGGGAAAGACCTAATCTAAAATCTGCACAAAAATATTTTGCCTTCAAATTCATACTGTGATCGTAGCATGCATGGACTCGACTCATATGACTGGGATTTCCATGGAAAAGATTGTGGGCGGAAAATGGGTGATCACTGTACATTTCTCTTCTGTTTCCTATTTATATTTCTATTTTACCTCCTCAATTTAGCATTATGGACAGGGAAAGACCTAATCTAAAATCTGCACAAAAATATTTTGCCTTCAAATTCATACTGTGATCGTAGCATGCATGGACTCGACTCATATGACTGGGATTTCCATGGAAAAGATTGTGGGCCGAAAATGGGTGATCACTGTACATTTCTCTTCTGTTTCCTATTTATATTTATATTTTAAGTCCTCAATTTAGCATTATGGACAGGGAAAGTCCTAATCTAAAATCTCCACAAAAATATTTTGCCTTCAAATTCATACCGTGATCGTAGCATGCATGGACTCGACTCATATGACTGGGATTTCCATGAAAAAGATTGTGGGCCGAAAATGGGTGATCACTGCACATTTCTCTTCTGTTTCCTATTTATATTTATATTTTACCTCCTCAATTTAGCATTATGGACAGGGAAAGACCCAATCTAAGATCTGCATAAAAACATTTTGCCTTCAAATTCATACCGTGATCGTAGCATGCATGGACTCGACTCATATGACAGGGATTTCCATGAAAAAGATTGTGGGCGGAAAATGGGTGATCACTGTACATTTTTCGTCTGTTTCCTATTTATATTTATATTTTACCTCCTCAATTTAGCATTATGGACAGGGAAAGACCTAATCTAAGATCTGCACAAAAATATTTTGCCTTCAAATTCATTCCGTGATCGTAGCATGCATGGAGTCGACTCATGTGACTGGGATTTCCATGAAAAAGATTGTGGGCCGAAAATGGATGATCACTGTACATTTCTCTTCTGTTTCCTATTTATATTTCTATTTTACCTCCTCAATTTAGCATTATGGCCAGGGAAAGACCTAATCTAAGCTCTGCACAAAAATATTTTGCCTTCAAATTCATACCGTGATCGTAGCATGCATGGACTCGACTCATATGACTGGGATTTCCATGGAAAAGATTGTGGGCCGAAAATGGGTGATCACTGTACATTTCTCTTCTGTTTCCTATTTATATTTATATTTTAACTCCTCAATTTAGCATTATGGACAGGGAAAGTCCTAATCTAAAATCTCCACAAAAATATTTTGCCTTCAAATTCATACCGTGATCGTAGCATGCATGGACTCGACTCATATGACTGGGATTTCCATGAAAAAGATTGTGGGCCGAAAATGGGTGATCACTGTACATTTCTCTTCTGTTTCCTATTTATATTTATATTTTACCTCCTCAATTTAGCATTATGGACAGGGAAAGACCTAATCTAAGCTCTGCACAAAAATATTTTGCCTTCAAATTCATACCGTGATCGTAGCATGCATGGACTCGACTCATATGACTGGGATTTCCATGAAAAAGATTGTCGGCCGAAAAAAGGAGATCACTGTACATTTCTATTCTGTTTCCTATTTATATTTATATTTTACCTCCTCAATTTAGCATTATGGACAGGGAAAGACCTAATCTAAGATCTGCACAAAAATATTTTGCCTTCAAATTCATTCGGTGATCGTAGCATGCAAGGACTCGACTCATATGACTGGGATTTCCATGAAAAAGATTGTGGGCCGAAAATGGGTGATCACTGTACATTTCTCTTCTGTTTCGTATTCATATTTCTATTTTACCTCCTCAATTTAGCACTATGGACAGGGAAAGACCAAATCTAAGATCTGCACAAAAATATTTTGCCTTCAAATTCATACAGTGATCGTAGTATGCATGGACTCGACTCATATCACAGGGATTTACATGAAAAAGATAGTGGGCAGAAAATGGGTGATCACTGTACATTTCTATTCTGTTTCCTATTTATATTTATATTTTACTTCCTTCATTTAGCATTATTGACAGGGAAAGACCTAATCTAAGATCTGCAAAAAAATATTTTGACTTCAAATTCATATCGTGATCGTAGCATGCATGGACTCGACTCATATCACTGGGATTTCCATGAAAAAGATTGTGGGCAGAAAATGGGTGATCACTGTACATTTCTCTTCTGTTTCCTATTTATATTTATATTTTACTTCCTTTATTTAGCATTATTGACAGGGAAAGACCTAATCTAAAATCTGCACAAAAATATTTTGCCTTCAAATTCATACCGTGATCGTAGCATGCATGGACTTGACTCATATAACTCGGATTTCAATGAAAAAGATTGTGGGCCGAAAAAAGTTGATCACTGTAAATTTCTCTTCTGTTTCCTATTTATATTTATATTTTACCTCCTCAAATTAGCATTATGGACAGGGAATGACCTAATCTAAGATCTGCACAAAAATATTTTGCCTTCAAATTCATACCGTGAACGTAACATGCATGGACTCGACTCATATGACTATGATTTCCATGAAAAAGATTGTGGGCGGAAAATGGGTGATCACTGTACATTTCTCTTCTGTTTCCTATTTATATTTATATTTTACCTCCTCAATTTAGCATTATGGACAGGGAAAGACCAAATCTAAGATCTGCACAAAAATATTTTGCCTTCAAATTCATACCGTGATCGTAGCATGCATGGACTCGACTCATATGACTGGGATTTCCATGAAAAAGATTGTGGGCCGAAAATGGGAGATCACTGAACATTTCTCTTCTGTTTCCTATTTATATTTCTATTTTCCCTCCTCAATTTAGCATTATGGACAGGGAAAGACCTAATCTAAGATCTGCACAAAAACATTTTGCCTTCTAATTCATACCGTGGTCTTAGCATGCATGGATTCGACTCATATGACTGGGATTTCCATGAAAAAGATTTTGGGCCGAAAATGGGAGATCACTGTACATTTCTCTTCTGTTTCCTATTTATATTCATATTTTACCTCCTCAATTTAGCATTATGGAAAGGGAAAGACCTAATCTAAAATCTGCACAAAAATATTCTGCCTTCAAATTCATTCCGTGATCGTAGCATGCATGGACTCGACACATATGACTGGGATTTCCATGAAAAAGATTGTGGGCGGAAAATGGGTGATCACTGTACATTTCTCTTCTGTTTCCTATTTATATTTCTATTTTACCTCCTCAATTTAGCATTATCGACAGGGAAAGACCAAATCTAAGATCTGCACAAAAATATTTTGCCTTCAAATTCATACCGTGATCGTAGTATGCATGGACTCGACTCATATCACTGGGATTTCCATGAAAAAGATAGTGGGCAGAAAATGGGGGATCACTGTACATTTCTCTTCTGTTTCCTATTTATATTTTACTTCCTTCATTTAGCATTATTGACAGGGAAAGACCTAATCTAAGATCTGCAAAAAAATATTTTGACTTCAAATTCATATCGTGATCGTAGCATGCATGGACTCGACTCATATGACTGGGATTTCCATGAAAATATTGTGCGCAGAAAATGGCTGATCACTGCACATTTCTCTTGTTTCCTATTTATATTTCTATTTTACTTCCTCAATTTAGCATTATGGACAGGGAAAGACCTAATCTAAGATCTGCAAAAAATATTTTGACTTCAAATTCATATCGTGATCGTAGCATGCATGGACTCGACTCATATGACTGGGATTTCCATGAAAAAGATTGGGGGCAGAAATTGGGTGATCACTGTACATTTCTCTTCTGTTTCCTATTTATATTTCTATTTTACTTCCTCAATTTAGCATTATGGACAGGGAAAGACCTAATCTAAGATCTGCACAAAAATATTTTGTCTTCAAAATTCATACCGTGATCGTAGTATGCATGGACTCGACTCATATGACTGGGATTTCCATGAAAAAGATTGTGGGCAGAAAATGGGTGATCACTGTACTTTTCTCTTCTGTTTCCTATTTATATTTCTATTTTACCTCCTCAATTTAGCATTATGGACAGGGAAAGACCAAATCTAAGATCTGCACAAAAATATTTTGCCTTCAAATTCATACCGTGATCGTAGTATGCATGGACTCGACTCATATCACTGGGATTTCCATGAAAAAGATAGTGGGCAGAAAATGGGGGATCACTGTACATTTCTCTTCTGTTTCCTATTTATATTTATATTTTACTTCCTTCATTTAGCATTATTGACAGGGAAAGAACTAATCTAAGATCTGCAAAAAAATATTTTGACTTCAAATTCATATCGTGATCGTAGCATGCATGGACTCGACTCATATGACTGGGATTTCCGTGAAAAAAGATTGTGGTCAGAAAATGGGTGATCACTGTACATTTCTCTTCTGTTTCCTATTTATATTTTACTTCCTTAATTTAGCATTATGGACAGGGAAAGACCTAATCTAAGATCTGCAAAAAAATATTTTGCCTTCAAATTCATACCGTGATCGTAGCATGCATGGACTCGACTCATATGAGTGGGATTTCCATGAAAAAGATTGCGGGCCGAAAATGGGTGATCCCTGTACATTTCTCTTCTGTTTCCTATTTATATTTATATTTTACATCCTCAATTTAGCATTATGGACAGGGAAAGACCTAATCTAAGATCTGCAAAAAATATTTTGCCTTCAAATTCATACCGTGATCGTAGCAGGCATGGACTCGACTCATATGACTGGGATTTCCGTGAAAAAAGATTGTGGTCAGAAAATGGGTGATCACTGTACATTTCTCTTCTGTTTCCTATTTATATTTTACTTCCTTCATTTAGCATTATGGACAGGGAAAGACCTAATCTAAGATCTGCAAAAAAATATTTTGCCTTCAAATTCATACTGTGATCGTAGCATGCATGGACTCGACTCATATGACTGGGATTTCCATCAAAAAGATTGTGGGCCGAAAATGGGAGATCACTGTACATTTCTCTTCTGTTTCCTATTTCTATTTCTATTTTACTTACTTCATTTAGCATTATGGACAGGGAAAGACCTAATCTAAGATCTGCAAAAAAAAATATTTTGCCTTCAAATTCATACCGTGATAGTAGCATGCATGGGCTCGACTTATATGACTGGGATTTCCATGAAAAAGATTGTGGGCACAAAGTGGGTGATCACTGTACATTTCACTTCTGTTTCTTATTTATATGTCTATTTTACTACCTCAATTTAGCATTGTGTACAGGGAAAGACCTAATCTAAAATCTGCAAAAAAATATTTTGCCTTCAAATTCATACCATGATCGTAGCATGCATGGACTCGACTAATATGACTTTGGATTTCCATGAAAAAGATTGTGGGCAGAAAATGGGTGATCACTGTACATTTCTCTTCTGTTTCCTATTTATATTTCTATTTTACTTCCTTCATTTAGCATTATAGACAGGGAAAGACCTAATCTAAGATCTGAAAAAAATATTTTGCCTTAAAATTCATACCGTGATCGTAGCATGCATGGACTTGATTCATGACTGGGATTTCCATGAAAAAGATTGTGGGCAGAAAATGGGTGATCACTGTACATTTCTCTTCTGTTTCCTATTTATATTTATATTTTACTTCCTTCCTTTAGCATTATGTACAGGGAAAGACCTAATCTAAGATCTGAAAAAAATATTTTGCCTTAAAATTCATACCGTGATCGTAGCATGCATGGACTCGACTCATATGACTGGGATTTCCATGAAAAAGATTGTGGGCAGAAAATGGGTGATCACTGTACATTTCTCTTCTGTTTCCTATTTATATTTATATTTTACTTCCTTCATTTAGCATTATGTACAGGGAAAGACCTAATCTAAGATCTGAAAAAAATATTTTGCCTTAAAATTCATACCGTGATCGTAGCATGCATGGACTCGACTCATATGACTGGGATTTCCATGAAAAAGATTGTGGGCAGAAAATGGGTGATCACTGTACATTTCTCTTCTGTTTCCTATTTATACTTCTATTTTACTTCCTTCATTTAGCATTATGGACTGGGAAAGACCTAATCTAAGCTCTGCAAAAAAATATTTTGCCTTCAAATTCATACCGTGATCATAGCATGTATTGTGACGGGTACACACCTGGCCCAGGGTCGAATCCTTTGGTTACGGCGCCAACTGTGACGTCGCTCCTCCTGGTCGCTCCTCCTGGTTCCAAGCGTGCCGCTCCAACCTCTTGGTTAGATGATCACCAGCCTCGCCTTTCCCAACCCGCTTCCAATACCTGGTTGCTAAAGCCACTGTACTGATCTCCGGTCTGTCCACCCACGCTGTGTTTAGATCTTAGACAGACGGGATCAACAGGGATTGGGCCGTATGCAAGTTGAGTCCGACGGGGGTGGCAAAACACAAGTAAAAGAAAAAAAAAAAGGTGATAACCTTTTATATCTAATGTCCGTTACATAAAGAAAAATTGTTCTCATTCCCGACCCGCTCTGTGGACTATGGCACCAAGCTTCTATCATACAACTTAACGATTTCGAATTGTCTACTCTCCAGAATTGTGTATGTCGGAGTGTGGTTTAGTTCGACACTGGGGCTAATTTCTATCAATCATTCGCAGTTGATTCTTCTCTTCGACTTGAGTTGTATTTCTTCACTTCGATCTGGTTGGGTCGAATTCTGTTCTCGGCTGGGCTTGATTTTAACTTCTTCTTCTTCTTCCGTCCAGTAACTCTTTGGCCTTGTCTTCGACTTGGCTGCAACTTCTTCGCGGCTTTCGAGTAATCTTCTTCTTCTTCGACTTAGATAGAACTTCTCTTGTCTTTGACTTGGGCCGGAAGGATTTCTTGTTTTCGACTTGGGCTGGAAGGATTTCTTGTTTTCGACTTGGGCTGGAAGGATTTCTTGTTTTCGACTTGGGCTGGAAGGATTTCTTGCCGCAACACCCCGTCGTCCGAGGTGATCTCTTCTCGCTGCCGTCCGGGGCTGAACTCCTTTTTTTGTCGATTGGGGTCCTGCTTTTATTGACGCCGCAGCAAACCGGGGTGGGTCTGTCGGCGTCAGGGCTCTCTCGATAATCCCAAAAGTCGCATTAGTTCTGATTTCTTATTATCGCTATTATTTTCACCCCCTACTTCCTCACAGTGCCTCTGGGGGGAAGACGCATACCCATCTCTCCCGGTCTCTCGTATGTCAGGTGACCGTTTTCGACCAATGGTTCGTGATCGAGCATTCTCCCTCCTCTTTCCGCATATCACGTGACCGCTTTCGGCTAATGAGACTGTGGTGGGACGCCTCCCGTCTCCAATCAGGCATGGCTTACATCGTTCTTGTTCTAAAAAAAACAAAATCTAATTTGGCCTTTTTCACACGTACGAAAAATGATAATCTTGGCTTTTTCTCACCTGGGTTCTGTCAAAACAGCCTGCCGCTAATTAGATGTGACTTCAGGAAAGAATATTGGCGCTATCTGTGAGCCGGGACAATCGTTTTCTTTCCTTCAGACCTGATAGTCAAAAATCTTAATTATCTGAATTGAAAATGTCTCCACTTCATCATCGTGGGGTTCCAATTTTTAACAGGTCAGAATCTGTATACAGTTCCACCGGTCACCCTCTCAACACAAAAAAAAAACACCTTTCCTCCGATTAAAATTTCGTTTCCATTGTTCTAAAAAATCTTTATTGTTTCAGCCAACCTTTAACAAACTTCCATCCTACGCGGACATGGAATTAGTTCAAGTGCTTGACCTGATAATTTTGACACTTGTTAGGTGCTGGTCGTACGTGTATGTTTTCGCTTACGACCTGGTTTCGTATTATGTTTCTGTCTTTCCTCTTCTTTTTGTTTTATTTTTTTTTTTCTTCTTCTCTATTTCTTCAACCAAATATAACAATTTCTATTTCCCTGGATTTCGGTCAGGTAATTTGACCTGATATATTTTGACACCTGTCTTGTCTTAGTTTTACTTATGACCGGGTTTTGTTTTATCTATTCCTCTCTCTCTTTCTTTTTATTATTTTTTTTTTCTTCTTCTCTTTGGATCGCCTAAATACAGTTAGAGAATTATTCTCAAAACTCAATTATTCTTCGTTTCTAAATAACTAACAACTGGTTAATAAACCGAATAAAAATTAAATCATATTTCTATGAATATCTCTTTTTAGTCTTTCTAAAAATGCAGGGTGCCACAATCCTCCCCTAACCGATTTGTCATTTACCCGTAAATGACACCTAAACCCAATTACATCATTTAACATGCACCATGCATTTGTCTCATGCAATTCTATTCTACTTTCTTACATGCAAGGGTAATGTTCTTTTCACCTTCTTTTGTTCTACATGCAATGTAATGTTCCTTTCATCTTTTTTTTTTTTTTTTTTCTACATGCAATGTAATGTTCTTTTTCATCTTCTTTTGTTCTACATGCAATGTAATGTTCTTTTCATCTTCTTTTGTTCTACATGCAATGTAATGTTCTTTTTCATCTTCTTTTGTTCTACATGCATTGTAATGTTCTTTTCATCTTCTTTTGTTCTACATGCAAGGGTAATGTTCTTTTTCATCTTCTTTTGTTCTACATGCAAGGGTAATGTTCTTTTTCATTTTTTTTTTTTTTTTTTGTTCTACATGCAAAAGTAATATGTGCGTGTGTCTCTGGGTGCAGATGTGTTTACTATGGTTTGTTCTTCTTGGTCAATGTTTTCCTCTCCGCTGTGGGAGGTTTTTCCGCCGCACGTGGTGGTCTCACGCCAGCCTCCTCCGTTGGTCTTTCAGCAATTTCTTCGCCCGTCCTGTCTGAGCGAGGAACACTGCTCGGCATCTTCCTCTCGAGTTGCTGCACGCTCACTAGATTGTCGTTCGCTAATCTCCTCTTTCTCTTAACCTTCCATATTAATACACCCCCGATGGCTATAACTAGGAATGTACCCATTACTATTGACCAACTTATCGCGATCTGCTCATCGTCTTCCCAAGCCACACCTTCGTTTCCCAACGCACTTAACTTGTCTCAATTGATCCATATCGATCTTTTCTATTGGCTTCATTAATACTGGCATCTTATTTAAGGTAACATTAGAGAATCTCTTCACTATCGGCTCCCATAATTCTGTACAATTGACTAAACCTCTACCAATCATCTCTATGATTGAATCTTTCTCTTCATATCTTTCTTCTTCCTGGTAATAGGGGGGTAAGGAAATGGATATTCCAACCGCCGAACATCCCATGGGTAGCGTCACCAGGGATAACGGTGGTCTTATTCTTAATGTCCTTGTGGACTCTCCCCCATATACCCTAGACAAGCTGATATGTCTCTGTGTGGCTACTGCCCACACCCCGTCTGAAACACTGATAGCTTGTGGTAATGCCGTGTTTGTTAATACCTCCACTTGGCAGATTCTTTTGATTCCTTCCCTTTTCCCATCAAACAATTCTAGTATGCACATTCTGCGATTACCAGTTTTATAGATAGGGCTTAACAAGGTACAAGTCCCTAGAGCATCATCTCTACACCTTCCAGCTTCTTCAGCTGATAGCAACATGAATTTCGTTCTCCCCGAATTTAAAGCTATGTAGTCTGCTTCCACCTTGTACCTTGCTATCATTCCTAAACCTTGATCTCTTCTGGGGTAGGGGATGGGTAAGTTTATAACCTGGTATATCTCGAATACACTCTCGCTATCTAACAACGGAACAGATATCACAACCAATAGTCGCCTATTTTCTAACAAGGTCACACATCCTAGTGCATTATAATATTTCCACAATTCTTTGGTGGGGTCCACCGGCAGCCTTAAATGGTGGGGTAACTCGGCCTGTATTCCGAGTAGCGCTTCCCTTAGGTAACCCGGGTTTACTATGCTTGGGGAGAGGTGTCCTAATGACAGCATGTCTAATTGCGCCCTCACGTGTTCCAGCAAGGTCGTCAACGACTGACTCGTTTGTCGTACCTTATTCGTAATTGTCATCAGCTGGAAATATTTTTGCATGAATCCGCTCATTTCCTGTAATTCAATCATTACAGTTTCTGTATTATTAATTACCTCTTGTCTCAACCTCGCCAGGTTGTCTATTAACCAATTGATTCTGGCTCTATTTTTGGACACCTCTAACCTGGTCACATTTAATATTGTCACACTCTCCCTTGCCACATGGGCAATCGTCCTCTGGTTTACCTCCACTTCTCCCAGTTTCCTTCTTATGAATTTAACGTCATCTTCAGTCACTGTTCCAAACAGGACACTCAATGCCTTTCCCACAATCGGGACTACGGATCTCCTTTCCCGCGTCTGCAGTAACTCTATTCCCTGCAGGTAGTTTTGCATGTCTTTCCATTGAGCCTCTATCATAGTGGCTTCTGATTCTAGGGAGTGCAATAAACTGAGATACCCTTTTTGCTTGGGATAATCTTGTCCTACTTTCAACCGGGCTGCATCCAGTTGCGTTAGCTCGTTTCCTAACTTATTTAGTAGCGACTCATACGGGTTCAAATCTATCACAAACGCGACCAACCACCCAGACCTGGTTATTATTACTTCGCTCGTTTTTTTAAAAATGGTGTTTCGGCTGCGCTTCCCAGCTTCCGCCATCGTCACCATCAGCGTGGCTACCACCATCATCGTCATAACCAACCCTTTCATCTTGATCATTCCTGAAAGGTAACGAAATTCTTTTGTTGTTATTCTTCACAACTACTTCGTGTCGCTCAACTCATCACTCAATTATTTTATAACTTCTTACTAAGTTCAGCTCTTCCCTCCTCTAACTAACCTCTAGCGGACAGAATGGTCTGGTCAGGTGTGCGTGGCGCCCACTCTAAAGGTTGTACTTCATGACACCACTGGTGATCAATCAACAATGCCAATGATCTTCTCCCGTCCCTTGTGAGGTGCAGCCCGCGACTCCATCCCCTCCACTCACATCTACCATAGTCAGCCAATAGGATTTTGGATGAGCCAGTGTCGTTATCTGTCGACACTAAATGCTTGTATTCTGCACAGCCCTTTTGTTCTACTGAGATTTGGGGTTCTTCTCCCTCCCTGATCTCATCTTCTGAGGTGATTCCTGTTCAACCTCTAACCTTCTTTCTGTGTCTAACTTCCGTCCAGGAGGTTTTTTTTTGTCCTCTTCTTCATCTCCTGATTCTTCTTTCTGTTTAGAGTCTTCGCCTTGAATGTCCTCAATACCTTTCGACTCTATGTCTAAATTTCTCCTGTTCCTTATCCTTTCCTTGAGCTGGGAAAGGGGTATTCGATCCTCCTCCTCCCACTCGCTGGATCCTTCGTCCTGTTCAGGGTGCCTCTTTTTAGAGCCTTCGACTGCCTGATTGGACCTCCTTGTCTTTTTCTTCCTTTTCTTCGGACATGGGGGTGTGATGGCGATCTCACGGGGTCTTCTCTGTACCGATTCAGTCGACGACTGAACATCGCCAATCCCCGCTGAGGGTTCCAACTCTGTCACTCGGACTGCTTCGTTTATCTGGCCAAGTCGACCTATCTCCGCATCCTCCTCGGAGTCTTCTTCCGTTTCCATTTCTTCCGGTTCAACCAGAGTTACTTTCCTTTTTCTCGTCTTCTTAGGCCTCAGCTCGCTCATTTCCAGGTTAGCTATTTCAGCCTTCTTCAGATCATTGGCATGAACCCTCCTCGCTCGTCCTGCCACTTGATCCCATATTACATATGATACTGGGCCCGTCTGCTCTACTATCTGGTAGTACGGTTCCCATCTTTGGTCCAGCTTTCCCTCTCTCTGGTGGATTTTATAGTAGACAGGGTCTCCAACCTTCAATTCTACTACCTTTCTTTCAGCATTCACCCTCTCATTTCTTTTCTTCTGGGCCCTCTTTATTCTTCTTCTGGCCTGTACAAATATCTTATGTTGCTGTTCCAGCAATAGTTGATGATGATCTTCTCCCATATACCTTCTTCGGGGCTTCAGTAGGTTATCCACAGGCAGGACCACGTCTCTTCCAAACAACAAAAAGTAAGGAGAAAATCTGGAGGTTTCGTTTATCGTAAACCTCACGGCCGCCAGAGCCTGCGTCAAATACAAGTCCCAATTTCCAGTGTTTTCTCTGACCAGCTTGGCCAATACATCTCCCAAGGTTTTATGAAACCTTTCCACTTTAGCATTTCCCTGGGGGTGATATGGGGATGTTTTTATGTGCTCTACATTCAAACCTGTCAAAACTTCTCTCATGATGCTGTTCACATTCTCCGTGCCATTGTCTGTTACCAATTGCACAGGGGCACCATACCTAGGGAAGATTTCACTTATTATCAACCCGGCCACAGTTCTGGCCTTCTTGTCTGGTACTGCAAATGCTTCAGGCCAATTTGTTAGCCAATCGACAAAACTCACTATATAGTTGTTTCCTTGTGCAGCCTCTCCATATGGTCCCGACACATCCACACTCACCCTCTCGAAGGGAAAGTTTGGTACGTCTGTTTCCTCCAAGGGTGCCATTTCCTGCCTTCTGCTCTGCGACTGGCACACTACACAACTCCGAACATAGTTAGTGACCTCTCCGTACAGTTTGGGCCAATAGTACTTTCTTCCTATGAGATCACATGTCCTATCAATTCCCATGTGACCCAACCTCTCGTGGCACCGCTCCAATATCTCTGGTCTTAAACTTTTGGGCACATACAACTTGGGCTTGACTTCTTCATCCCTGCCTGAGAGATAATACAGCCTTTCCTCTATTATGGCATACTTGGTGGTCTCTCCTGCCTTCACCTTCTCTCTCAGAGCAGCTATTTCACTGTCTGCTTGCTCCTTCTCAATTCCTTCTGTCCAGTAGGGATCGGTTATTATCTGGGCGTCCCCTTCTTCGTCCGATTCTAACATGGGGCGATCTTTTAGCTTATTAGAGTTAATTACTCCTATTCTATAAACTTTATCATCTACTCCCTGTTCTACCTTTACAGATCTTTCTTCCAGTTGTTTCGGTATTCTTGAGAGTAAATCTGCGCACGTGTTTTCCTTTCCTGCCAAATACTCTATCTTACAGTGGTAGCCACTTAACTTAAGTGCCCACTGTTGAATTTTCTTATTATTTGTCCACTCTGCCTGCAATAGGTACTGCAAAGGTTTGTGGTCTGTTTTTATAGTAAAGACCGCACCATTTAAATAGTAGTCCAGTTTTTGGAGAGCATACATGATGGCATATGCTTCTCTTTCTATTACTGGCCACCTCTGTTGTGTCTCTGAGAGCTTATGGGAGAGGAAGTATATCGGTACTTCCTCTGGTATGCCAGGCACTGGTCCTTCCTTATCAGGACACGGCTGGGTAAGTACTGCCCCTACACACTGCTCACTGGCATCCGTGTATAATATCATGGGCTTGCTGAGGTCTGGGTACGTCAGCAGTGGGACGGTTGTCAACTGTCCCTTTAGCGAATCAAATGCTCGTTGACAGTCCTCTGTCCACTTGAACCTAGCGTATTTCTTCGTCAGGGCTACTAGTGGTATGGCAATTCTTGAAAATGCCGGGACGAAGCGTCGGTAGTAGCCTATAGCTCCTATAAAACCTCTTACCTGTCTCACTGTCTTAGGCTCTGGCATTTCCCTTATGACCTTTACCTTATCCATGTCGGGTTTAATACCGTCTCCGTTTATGACGAAGCCTAAATACCTAGTTTCTTCCTTCAGAAACTGACACTTTGACAATTTTAATTTTAATCCGTGTTTCCTCAACCTTCCCAACACCTGTCCTAAATGAAAAAAGTGTTGTTCCACTGTCTCCGAAAATATCAAGATATCGTCCAAATACGCCATGGCAAAGCTCTCGTATCCTCCTAACACTATTGACATTAGCTGTTGGAAGACTCCCGGGGCATTAGCTAGACCGAATGGCATCACCCTGAACTGAAACAGTCCCAGGTGACACGCAAATGCGGCCTTCTCCTTGTCAGCCTCATCCAGGGCTACTTGCCAATACCCGGACCTCAAGTCCAACGTAGAGAAGTACTTTGCCTTCCCTAATAATGCCAAAATGTCGTCTATCAATGGCAATGGCACCGCCAACGGCTTCGATATAGAATTTAGCTTCCTAAAATCTACACAGAAACGATGCCCGCCATCTTTCTTACCTACTATTACTATTGGGAAGCTCCAAGGGGAGATCGATCTTTCGATCATCCCAGCTTCCAACATTTCCTCTACTGCCTCTTCTACAAGTGGTCTTTTATGTATAGGTGTCCGGTAGGGTTTCAATTTCACAGGGGGGTGGTCTCCGGTGTCGATTTTCATTTCGACTGTGTGGGTCTGACCTAGCTCCTTGTCTGACTGGGCCACCACATCTCGATTGTTCCTTAACAGACCCCCCACTCTGGTTCTAAATTGATCCGGTGCTAATATATCCTCATCTAAGATTCCCTCTGTTTGCTCTACTAGCTTCCTTCGTTCCTCCTCGAATCTCACCCGACTCAGAGTTCGTAGGGGAAGTGCTCTCCCTATCTTCTCCCCTCTCCTAACCTTTATAGTCTTTTGGGCCTGGTTCACCATCATTATGGGCACCAACTCGGCTGCTTCCACTACCGTTTCGCACAGGGTTACCTCGTTATCTTCTGGGCCCTTTCCTTCTACAGGGACCAACTGCAGGGGTCTTCTCCATACCCTTTTTCCTGACATTAACCTACCCTTTCCCGACACTGCGGTTCTAGGAGGTAACTTTACATCTTCCTCCACCACTATGGTTATCTCTTCCTCTGGTGGGCATCCCAATGGCGTTCTCTCGCCGTTCACCACCAACACAGTAGGATTAAACTCAATCTGGGCCCTCTGGCTCCGGAGCCAATCTTCTCCCACGATTGCCTCCGTACACAGGTCAGGGGTTACGTAAAAATTTTGGGTGCTTTTTACTTTCCCAATCCTCACCGGGAGCCTCACCATCCCTTTTATCTTCAGGGGGGCTCCATCTGCTTGCGTGATCTCTATGTCCGCTTCCCGTAACCTTCTCTTCCGTTTCACCCGCCTGTATGTTTCCTCTCTCATCAATGACACAGATGCTCCTGTGTCCACCAGAGCCCTCATCTCCCTACCCCCTATCTCTGCTCTACAGGATAGTTCTTTCTCTTGCGTTAGCGAAGAGAACACTTGAGCTTTCTTCTTCCTGGGTCTCCACCCTTGGGTCAACCCAGCCATGGGTGCCGGTAGTAATAAATCACCTTCATTTTTCTCATGAGGTGGAGTTCTGCGCCCCCTGCACCTGAGCGACCCCGGCCGGACCTCTCCCGGTCTCCCGCGTTCGTTTCTAAGGATACAGTTTCTCTTCAGGTGTCCTGGCCTCCTGCAAAACCAGCACCTTCTTGTTGGACAGCTTGCCGCAAAGTGGCCCGCCCGACCACATGTCCAACATTTTGCTCTTTTCCTTTTCAACTGGGTTGGCCTTGTGTCTATTCCCGGGGGAACCCGTCCTCTATTCAAGCGGTTCGCCCGTCCACTGGTCCAAGTTTTTATTTCTCTTCTTTTTAACTGGGCCACCCTCCCTCTTAATTCCGGGGTGGCCCGCTGGCTTTTCCCTGGGCCGGTCTCTTGGGCTCAGCCTTCTTTGTTAATATCGGTGGGGCACCCTTCCTCAGTCCGCACCACTTGGCCAGGTGTCCTTTCTTACCACACCTGGTGCATCTGTCCTGATCGAAGTCTGGGGGTAACCCCCACTTCGTCGGACATTCCGCCGCCCTGTGGTCCTCATGCCCACAGGTCCAGCAGACCAGCCCGTATCGACCCGGCGTGGGCTTATAAAAGCCATGCCTGGTCGACCATGCTTTTCTATTGGGGTCCTCCTCCCATAATTCTGCCCGATCCACCTCATCCCTAACCCTCTGATTCCACGCGGGGGGTCTTCCGCCTACCCCCCTCTTTCCAGCCTCCTGACTTGGCATCTGCTTCTTCCCACACCTCTTCACTTTATCCCACACGCCCTGGCTCTCCCTGGCCAGCTCCACCGCTGCCGACAGTCTGAGCGGTCCTTCCTTCAGTACGTCGTGACGAACACGCTCGTCGCTCAGCGCCTCTATATACAGGTCCGCCAGTTGGGCCTGCATAACTGCATTATCCCTGACCACTTCGGGGAATGCCAACGATGATAGCTTCCCCGCTCGGGTCCCTAATTCTCCCGGGGTTTCATCCCGTAGCTGTGTCAGTTTAAAAAGGGCCCTCATGGCCTCTATGGCCGTACCTTCGTCGGCGAACTCTTTGGTTAGCAGTCTTTTTATCTCTTCCCAAGACAAGCAGGGTTGATTTTCCAAGAGCCCCCTCACGAACTCAGACGCTTTTCCCTTTGTGGCATCGTATGCCAAATACAGGGTTTCTTGGTCCGAAAGCTCGTAGATGATTCGGCTCTTCTCAAGGATTGCCAGCCAGTTTTTAAACTCCTTCCCGCTGCCATCAAATACTGGGACCCTCGGTCTACCTAACAGCTTCCTTAAATCCACTGACAACCCCCGCCTTACTTCCTCTTCACCCCACACTGCTCTATCCGAATCATAGTCCGACATGTCTACAGAGAAAGACAATCTATGCAGCAACAATCGAGGTTGGGAAATAAAATAAGGTGTCCTACCTTGCAGACGATTCTGTTCTTGTTCCTTTCGGTCCCGGTCGTTTTGAGTTCCATTTGAATTTTCAGCAACGGCGGTCGATCGATGTGACGTGACGCGGCTGTCTCAGGGTTGATCCTGGTCACGGCACCAATTGTGACGGGTACACACCTGGCCCAGGGTCGAATCCTTTGGTTACGGCGCCAACTGTGACGTCGCTCCTCCTGGTTCCAAGCGTGCCGCTCCAATCTCTTGGTTAGATGATCACCAGCCTCGCCTTTCCCAACCCGCTTCCAATACCTGGTTGCTAAAGCAACTGTACTGATCTCCGGTCTGTCCACCCACGCTGTGTTTAGATCTTAGACAGACGGGATCAGCAGGGATTGGGCCGTATGCAAGTTGAGTCCGACGGGGGTGGCAAAACACAAGTAAAAGAAAAAAAAAAAAGGTGACAACCTTTTATATCTAATGTCCGTTACATAAAGAAAAATTGTTCTCATTCCCGACCCGCTCTGTGGACTATGGCACCAAGCTTCTATCATACAACTTAACGATTTCGAATTGTCTACTCTCCAGAATTGTGTATGTCGGAGTGTGGTTTAGTTCGACACTGGGGCTAATTTCTATCAATCATTCGCAGTTGATTCTTCTCTTCGACTTGAGTTGTATTTCTTCACTTCGATCTGGTTGGGTCGAATTCTGTTCTCGGCTGGGCTTGATTTTAACTTCTTCTTCTTCTTCCGTCCAGTAACTCTTTGGCCTTGTCTTCGACTTGGCTGCAACTTCTTCGCGGCTTTCGAGTAATCTTCTTCTTCTTCGACTTAGATAGAACTTCTCTTGTCTTTGACTTGGGCCGGAAGGATTTCTTGTTTTCGACTTGGGCTGGAAGGATTTCTTGTTTTCGACTTGGGCTGGAAGGATTTCTTGGCGCAACCCAGCCGCAACCCCCCGTCGTCCGAGGTGATCACTTCTCGCTGCCGTCCGGGGCTGAACTCCTTTTTTTGTCGATTGGGGTCCTGCTTTTATTGACGCCGCAGCAAACCGGGGTGGGTCTGTCGGCGTCAGGGCTCTCTCGATAATCCCAAAAGTCGCATTAGTTCTGATTTCCCATTATCGCTATTATTTTCACCCCTACTTCCTCACAGTGCCTCTGGGGGGAAGAGGGATACCCATCTCTCCCGGTCTCTCGTATGTCAGGTGACCGTTTTCGACCAATGGTTCGTGATCGAGCATTCTCCCTCCTCTTTCCGCATATCACGTGACCGCTTTCGGCTAATGAGACTGTGGTGGGACGCCTCCCGTCTCCAATCAGGCATGGCTTACATCGTTCTTGTTCTAAAAAAAACAAAATCTAATTTGGCCTTTTTCACACGTACGAAAAATGATAATCTTGGCTTTTTCTCACCTGGGTTCTGTCAAAACAGCCTGCCGCTAATTAGATGTGACTTCAGGAAAGAATACTGGCGCTATCTGTGAGCCGGGACAATCGTTTTCTTTCCTTCTTTGTTTTTGGTCAGACCTGATAGTCAAAAATCTTAATTATCTGAATTGAAAATGTCTCCACTTCATCATCGTGGGGTTCCAATTTTTAACAGGTCAGAATCTGTATACAGTTCCACCGGTCACCCTCTCAACACAAAAAAAAACACCTTTCCTCCGATTAAAATTTCGTTTCCATTGTTCTAAAAAATCTTTATTGTTTCAGCCAACCTTTAACAAACTTCCATCCTACGCGGACATGGAATTAGTTCAAGTGCTTGACCTGATAATTTTGACACTTGTTAGGTGCTGGTCGTACGTGTGTGTTTTCGCTTACGACCTGGTTTCGTATTATGTTTCTGTCTTTCCTCTTCTTTTTGTTTTATTTTTTTTTTTTCTTCTTCTCTATTTCTTCAACCAAATATAACAATTTCTATTACCCTGGATTTCGGTCAGGTAATTTGACCTGATATATTTTGACACCTGTCTTATCTTAGTTTTACTTATGACCGGGTTTTGTTTTATCTATTCCTCTCTCTCTTTCTTTTTATTATTTTTTTTTTTCTTCTTCTCTTTGGATCGCCTAAATACAGTTAGAGAATTATTCTCAAAACTCAATTATTCTTCGTTTCTAAATAACTAACAACTGGTTAATAAACCGAATAAAAATTAAATCATATTTCTATGAATATCTCTTTTTAGTCTTTCTAAAAATGCAGGGTGCCACAGTATGCACTCGACTCATATGACTGGGATTTCCATGAAAAAGATTGTGGGCAGAAAATGGGTGATCACTGTACATTTCTCTTCTGTTTCCTATTTATATTTCACTTCCTCAATTTAGCATTGTGTACAGGGAAAGACCTAATCTAAAATCTGCACAAAAATATTTTGCCTTCAAATTCATACCGTGATCGTAGCATGCATGGACTCGACTCATATGACTGGGATTTCAATGAAAAAGATTGTGGGCAGAACATGGGTGATCACTGTACATTTCTCTTCTGTTTCCTATTTATATTTCTATTTTACCTCCTCAATTTAGCATTATGGACAGGGAAAGACCTAATCGAAAATCTGCACAAAAATATTTTGCCTTCAAATTCATACCGTGATCGTAGCATGCATGGACTCGACTCATATGACTGGGATTTCAATGAAAAAGATTGTGGGCAGAACATGGGTGATCACTGTACATTTCTCTTCTGTTTCCTATTTATATTTCTATTTTACTTCCTCAATTTAGCATTATGGACAGGGAAAGACCTAATCAAAGATCTGCAAAAAAATATTTTGCCTTCAAATTCATACCATGATCGTAGCATGCATCGACTCGACTCATATGACTGGGATTTCCATGAAAAATATTGTGGGCAGAAAATGGGTGATCGCTGTACATTTTTCTTCTGTTTCTTATTTATATTTATATTTTACTTCCTCAATTTAGCATTATGGACAGGGAAAGACCTAATCTAAAACCTGCAAAAAAATATTTTGCCTTCAAATTCATACCGTGAACGTAGCTTGCATGGACTCGAGTCATATGACTGGGATTTCCATGATAAAGATTGTGGGCAGAAAATGGGTGATCGCTGTACATTTTTCTTCTGTTTCTTATTTATATTTATATTTTACCTCCTCAATTTAGCATTATGGACAGGGAAAGACCTAATCTAAGATCAGCAAAAAAACATATTCCGTTCAAATTCATACCGTGATCGTAGCATGCATGGACTCAACTCATATGACTGGGATTTCCATGAAAAAGATTGTGGGCACAAAATGGGTGATCACTGTACATTTCTCTTCTGTTTCCTATTTATATTTCTATTTTACTTCCTCAATTTAGCATTGTGTACAGGGAAAGACCTAATCTAAAATCTGCACAAAAATATTTTGCCTTCAAATTCATACCGTGATCGTAGCATGCATGGACTCAACTCATATGACTGGGATTTCCATGAAAAGATTGTGGGCAGAAAATGGGTGATCACTGTACATTTCTCTTCTGTTTCCTATTTATATTTCTGTTTTACTTCGTTCATTTAGCATTGTATACAGGGAAAGTCCTAATCTAAAATCTGCACAAAAATATTTTGCCTTCAAATTCATACCGTGATCGTAGCATGCATGGACTCGACTCATATGACTGGGATTTCCATGAAAAAGATTGTGGGCAGAAAATGGGTGATCACTGTACATTTCTCTGCTGTTTCCTATTTATATTTCTATATTACCTCCTCAATTTAGCATTATGGACAGGGAAAGACCTAATCTAAGATCTGCAAAAAAATATTTTGCCTTCAAATTCATACCGTGATCGTAGTATGCATGGACTCGACTCATATGACTAGGATTTACATGAAAAAGATTGTGGGCACAAAATGGGTGATCACTGTACATTTCTCTTCTGTTTCCTATTTATATTTCTATTTTACTTCCTCAATTTAGCATTGTGTACAGGGAAAGACCTAATCTAAAATCTGCACAAAAATATTTTGCCTTCAAATTCATACCGTGATCGTAGCAGGTATGGACTGGACTCATATGACTGGGATTTCCATGAAAAAGATTGTAGGCGGAAAATGGGTGATCACAGTACATTTCTCTTCTGTTTCCTAGTTATATTTCTATTTTACTTCCTCAATTTAGCATTATGGACAGGGAAAGACCTAATCTAAAATCTGCACAAAAATATTTTGCCTTCAAATTCATACCGTAATCGTAGCATGCATGGACTCGACTCATATGACTGGGATTTCCATGAAAAAGATTGTGGGCAGAAAATGGGTGATCACTGTACATTTCTCTTCTGTTTCCTATTTATATTTATATTTTACTTCCTTCATTTAGCATTATGGACAGGGAAAGACCTAATCTAAGATCTGCAAAAAAATATTTTGCCTTCAAATTCATACCGTGATCATAGCATGTATGAACTCGACTTATATGACTGGGATTTCCATGAAAAAGATTGTCGGCACAAAATGGGTGATCACTGTACATTTCTCTGCTGTTTCCTATTTATATTTCTATATTACCTCCTCAATTTAGCATTATGGACAGGGAAAGAGCAAATCTAAGATCTGCAAACAAATATTTTGCCTTCAAATTCATACCGTGATCGTAGTATGCATGCACTCGACTCATATGACTAGGATTTCCATGAAAAAGATTGTGGGCACAAAATGGGTGATCACTATACATTTCTCTTCTGTTTCCTATTTATATTTCTATTTAACTCCTCAATTTACCATTATGGACAGGGAAAGACATAATCTAAGGTCTGCCAAAAAACATTTTGCCTTCAAATTCATACCGTGATCATAGCATGTATAGACTGGACTCATATGACTGGGATTACCATGAAAAGATTGTGGGCAGAAAATGGGTGATCACTGTACATTTCTCTTCTGTTTCCTATTTATATTTCTATTTTACTTCCTTCATTTAGCATTATAGACAGGGAAAGACCTAATCTAAGATCTGCAAAAAAAAATTTTGCCTTCAAATTCATAGCGTGATCGTAGCATGCATGGACTCGACTCATATGACTGGGATTTCCATGAAAAAGATTGTGGGCAGAAAATTGGTGATCACTGTACATTTCTCTTCTGTTTCCTATTTATATTTATATTTTACTTCCTCAATTTAGCATTATGGACAGGGAAAGACCTAATCTAAGATCTGCAAAAAAATATTTTGCCTTCAAATTCATACCGTGATCGTAGCATGCATGGACTCGACTCATATGACTGGGATTTCCATGAAAAAGATTGTGGGCAGAAAATGGGTAATCACTGTACATTTTTCTTCTGTTTCTTATTTATATTTATATTTTACTTCCTCAATTTAGCATTATGGACAGGGAAAGACCTAATCTAAGATCTGCAAAAAAATATTTTGCCTTCAAATTCATACCGTGATCGTAGCATGCATGGACTCGACTCATATGACTGGGATTTCCATGAAAAAGATTCTGGGCACAAAATGGGTGATCACTGTACATTTCTCTTCTGTTTCCTATTTATATTTATATTTTACTTCCTCAATTTAGCATTGTGTACAGGGAAAGACCTAATCTAAAATCTGCATAAAAATATTTTGCCTTCAAATTCATACTGTGATCATTGCATGTATGGACTCGACTCATAGGACTGGGATTTCCATGAAAAAGATTGTGGGCAGAAAATGGGTGATCACTGTACATTTCTCTTCTGTTTCCTATTTATATTTATATTTTACCTCCTCAATTTAGCATTATGGACAGGGAAAGACCTAATCTAAGATCTGCAAAAAAATATTTTGCCTTCAAATTCATAGCGTGATCGTAGCATGCATGGACTCGACTCATATGACTGGGATTTCCATGAAAAAGTTTGTGGGCAGAAAATGGGTGATCACTGTACATTTCTCTTCTGTTTCCTATTTATATTTATATTTTACTTCCTCAATTTAGCATTGTGTACAGGGAAAGACCTAATCTAAAATCTGCATAAAAATATTTTGCCTTCAAATTCATACTGTGATCATTGCATGTATGGACTCGACTCATAGGACTGGGATTTCCATGAAAAAGATTGTGGGCAGAAAATGGGTGATCACTGTACATTTCTCTTCTGTTTCCTATTTATATTTCTATTTTACCTCCTCAATTTAGTATTATGGACAGGGAAAGACCTAATCTAAGATCTGCAAAAAAATATTTTGCCTTCAAATTCATAGCGTGATCGTAGCATGCATGGACTCGACTCATATGACTGGGATTTCCATGAAAAAGTTTGTGGGCAGAAAATGGGTGATCACTGTACATTTCTCTTCTGTTTCCTATTTATATTTGTATTTTACCTCCTCAATTTAGCATTATGGACAGGGAAAGAACTAATCTAATATCTGCAATAAAATATTTTGCCTTCAAATTCATACCGTGATCGTAGCATGCATGGACTCGACTCATATGACTGGGATTTCCATGAAAAAGATTGTGGGCAGAAAATGGGTGATCACTGTACATTTTTCTTCTGTTTTTTATTTATATTTCTATTTTACTTCCTTCATTTAGCATTATAGACAGGGAAAGACCTAATCTAAGATCTGAAAAAAATATTTTGCCTTAAAGTTCATACCGTGATCGTAGCATGCATGGACTCGACTCATATGACTGGGATTTCCGTGAAAAAGATTGTGGGCAGAAAATGGGTGATCACTGTACATTTTTCTTCTGTTTCTTATTTATATTTATATTTTACTTCCTCAATTTAGCATTATGGACAGGGAAAGAACTAATCTAATATCTGCAATAAAATATTTTGCCTTCAAATTCATACCGTGATCGTAGCATGCATGGACTCGACTCATATGACTGGGATTTCCATGAAAAAGATTGTGGGCAGAAAATGGGTGATCACTGTACATTTTTCTTCTGTTTTTTATTTATATTTCTATTTTACTTCCTTCATTTAGCATTATAGACAGGGAAAGACCTAATCTAAGATCTGAAAAAAATATTTTGCCTTAAAGTTCATACCGTGATCGTAGCATGCATGGACTCGACTCATATGACTGGGATTTCCGTGAAAAAGATTGTGGGCAGAAAATGGGTGATCACTGTACATTTTTCTTCTGTTTCTTATTTATATTTATATTTTACTTCCTCAATTTAGCATTATGGACAGGGAAAGACCTAATCTAAGATCTGCAAAAAAATATTTTGCCCTCAAATTCATACCGTGATCGTAGCATGCATGGACTCGACTCATATGACTGGGATTTCCATGAAAAAGATTGTGGGCCGAAAATGGGTGATCACTGTACATTTCTGTTCTGTTTCCTGTTTATATTTCTATTTTACCTTCTCAATTTAGCATTATGGACAGGGAAAGACCTAATCTAAAATCTGCAAAAAAATATTTTGCCTTCAATTTCATACGGTGATCGTAGCATGCATGGACTCGACTCATATGACTGGGATTTCCATGAAAAAGATTGTGGGCCGAACATGGGTGATCACTGTACATTTCTTTTCTGTTTCTTATTTATATTTCTATTTTACTTCCTTCATTTAGCATTATGGACTGGGAAAGACCTAATCTAAGATCTGCAAAAAAATATTTTTTCCTTCAAATTCATACCGTGATCCAAGCATGCATGGACTCGACTCATATGACTGGGATTTCCATGAAAAAGATTGTGGGCCGAAAATGGGTGATCACTGTACATTTCTCTTCTGTTTCCTGTTTATATTTCTATTTTACCTTCTCAATTTAGCATTATGGACAGGGAAAGACCTAATCTAAAATCTGCAAAAAAATATTTTGCCTTTAATTTCATACCGTGATCATAGCATGCATGGACTCGACTCAGATGACTGGGATTTCCATGAAAAAGATTGTGGGCAGAAAATGGGTGATCACTGTACATTTCTCTTCTGTTTCCTATTTATATTTCTATTTTACTTCCTTCATTTAGCATTATGGATAGGAAAAGACCTAATCTAAGCTCTGCAAAAAAATATTTTGCCTTCAAATTCATACCGTGATCGTAGCATGCATGGACTCGACTCATATGACTGGGATTTCCATGAAAAAGATTGTGTGCCAAAATGGGTGATCACAGTACATTTCTCTTCTGTTTACTATTTATATTTCTATTTTACCTCCTCAATTTAGCATTATGGACAGGGAAAGACCTAATCTAAGCTCTTCACAAAAATATTTTGCCTTCAAATTCATACCGTGATCGTAGCATGCATGGACTCAACTCATATGACTGGGATTTCCATGAAAAAGATTGTGGGCAGAAAATGGGTGATCACTCTACATTTCTCTTCTGATTCCTATTTATATTTATATTTTACTTCCTCAATTTAGCATTATGGACAGGGAAAGACCTAATCTAAGCTTTGCACAAAAATATTTTGCCTTCAAATTCATACCATGATCGTAGCATGCATTGACTAGACTCATATGACTGGGATTTCCATAAAAAAGATTGTGGGCCGAAAATGGGTGATCACTGTACATTTCTCTTCTGTTTCCTATTTATATTTCTATTTTACCTCCTCAATTTAGCATTATGGACAGGGAAAGACCTAATCTAAGTTCTGCACAAAAATATTTTGCCTTCAAATTCATACCGTGATCGTAGCATGCATGGACTCAACTCATATGACTGGGATTTCCATGAAAAAGATTGTGGGCTGAAAATGGGTGATAACTGTACATTTTTCTTCTGTGTCCTATTTATATTTATATTTTACTTCCTCAATTTAGCATTATGGACAGGGAAAGACCTAATCTAAAATCTGCACAAAAATATTTTGCCTTCAAATTCATACCGTGATCGTAGCATGCATGGACTCGACTCATATGACTGGGATTTCCATGAAAAAGATTGTGGGCCGAAAATGGGTGATCACAGTACATTTCTCTTCTGTTTCCTCTTTATATTTCTATTTTACCTCCTCAATTTAGCATTATGGACAGGGAAAGACCTAATGTATGCTCTGCAAAAAAATATTTTGCCTTCAAATTCATACCGTGTTCGTAGCATGCATGGACTCGACTCATATGACTGGGATTTCCATGAAAAAGATTGTGGGCCGAAAATGGGTGATCACTGTACATTTCTCTTCTGTTTCCTATTTATATTTATATTTTACCTTCTCAATTTAGCATTATGGACAGGGAAAAACCTAATCTAAAATCTGCACAAAAATATTTTATTTTGCCTTCAATTTCATACGGTGATCGTAGCATGCATGGACTCGACTCATATGACTGGGATTTCCATGAAAAAGATTGTGGGCCGAACATGGGTGATCACTGTACATTTCTTTTCTGTTTCTTATTTATATTTCTATTTTACTTCCTTCATTTAGCATTATGGACTGGGAAAGACCTAATCTAAGATCTGCAAAAAAATATTTTTTCCTTCAAATTCATACCGTGATCGTAGCATGCATGGACTCGACTCATATGACTGGGATTTCCATGAAAAAGATTGTGGGCCGAAAATGGGTGATCAATGTACATTTCTCTTCTGTTTCCTGTTTATATTTCTATTTTACCTTCTCAATTTAGCATTATGGACAGGGAAAGACCTAATCTAAAATCTGCAAAAAATATTTTGCCTTCAATTTCATACCGTGATCATAGCATGCATGGACTCGACTCATATGACTGGGATTTCCATGAAAAAGATTGTGGGCAGAAAATGGGTGATCACTCTACATTTCTCTTCTGTTTCCTATTTATATTTTACTTCCTCAATTTAGCATTATGGACAGGGAAAGACCTAATCTAAGCTTTGCACAAAAATATTTTGCCTTCAAATTCATACCGTGATCGTAGCATGCATGGACCCGACTCATATGACTGGGATTTCCATGAAAAAGATTGTGGGCCGAAAATGGGTGATCACTGTACATTTCTCTTCTGTTTACTATTTATATTTCTATTTTACTTCCTCAATTTAGCATTATGGACAGGGAAAGACCTAATATAAAATCTGCACAAAAATATTTTATTTTGCCTTGAAATTCATACCATGATCGTAGCATGCATTGACTAGACTCATATGACTGGGATTTCCATGAAAAAGATTGTGGGCCGAAAATGGGTGATCACTGTACATTTCTCTTCTGTTTCCTATTTATATTTCTATTTTACCTCCTCAATTTAGCATTATGGACAGAGAAAGACCTAATCTAAGTTCTGCACAAAAATATTTTGCCTTCAAATTCATACCGTGATCGTAGCATGCATGGACTCAACTCATATGACTGGGATTTCCATGAAAAAGATTGTGGGCTGAAAATGGGTGATAACTGTACATTTTTCTTCTGTGTCCTATTTATATTTATATTTTACTTCCTCAATTTAGCATTATGGACAGGGAAAGACCTAATCTAAAATCTGCACAAAAATATTTTGCCTTCAAATTCATACCGTGATCGTAGCATGCATGGACTCGACTCATATGACTGGGATTTCCATGAAAAAGATTGTGGGCCGAAAATGGGTGATCACAGTACATTTCTCTTCTGTTTCCTATTTATATTTCTATTTTACCTCCTCAATTTAGCATTATGGACAGGGAAAGACCTAATGTATGCTCTGCAAAAAAATATTTTGCCTTCAAATTCATACCGTGTTCGTAGCATGCATGGACTCGACTCATATGACTGGGATTTCCATGAAAAAGATTGTGGGCCGAAAATGGGTGATCACTGTACATTTCTCTTCTGTTTACTATTTCTATTTCTATTTTACTTCCTCAATTTAGCATTATGGACAGGGAAAGACCTAATCTAAAATCTGCACAAAAATATTTTATTTTGCCTTCAAATTCATACCGTGATCGTAGCATCCATGGACTCGACTCATATGACTGGGATTTCCATGAAAAAGATTGTGGGCCGAAAATGGGTGATCACTGTACATTTCTCTTCTGTTTCCTATTTATATTTATATTTTACTTCCTCAATTTAGCATTATGGACAGGGAAAAACCTAATCTAAAATCTGCACAAAAATATTTTATTTTGCCTTCAAATTCATACCGTGATCGTAGCATGCATGGACTCGACTCATATGACTGGGATTTCCATGAAAAAGATTGTGGGCCGAAAATGGGTGATCACTATACATTTCTCTTCTGTTTCCTATTTATATTTATATTTTACCTCCTCAATTTAGCATTATGGACAGGGACAGACATAATCTAAAATCTGCACAAAAATATTTTGCCTTCAAATTCATACCGTGATCGTAGCATGCATGGACTCGACTCATATGACTGGGATTTCCATGAAAAAGATTGTGGGCCGAACATGGGTGATCACTGTACATTTCTCTTCTGTTTCCTATTTATATTTCTATTTTACCTCCTCAATTTGGCATTATGGACAGGAAAAGACCTAATCTAAGCTCTGCACAAAAATATTTTGCCTTCAAATTCATACCGTGTTCGTAGCATGCATGGACTCGACTCATAAGACTGGGATTTCCATGAAAATGATTGTGAGCAGAAAATGGGTGATCACTGTACATTTCTCTTCAGTTTCCTATTTATATTTATATTTTACCTCCTCAATTTAGCATTATGGACAAGGAAAGACCTAATCTAAAATCTGCACAAAAATGTATTGCCTTCAAATTCATACCGTGATCGTAGCATGCATGGACTCGAATCATATGACTGGGATTTCCATGAAAAAGATTGTGGGCAGAAAATGGGTGATCACTGTACATTTCTCTTCTGTTTCCTATTTATATTTATATTTTACTTCCTTAATTTAGCATTATGGACAGGGAAAGACCTCATCTAAGATCTGCAAAAAAATATTTTGCCTTCAAATTCATACCGTGATCGTAGCATGCATGGACTTGACTCCTATGACTGGGATTTCCATGAGAAAGATTGTGGGCAGAAAATGGGTGATCACTGTACATTTCTCTTCTGTTTCCTATTTATATTTCTATTTTACTTCCACAATTTAGCATTATGGACAGGGAAAGACCTAATCTAAAATCTGCAAAAAACATATTTTGCCTTCAAATTCATACTATGATCGTAGCATGCATGCACTCGACTCATATGACTGGGATTTCCATGAAAAAGTTAGTGCGCAGAAAATGGGCGATCACTGTACATTTCTCTTCTGTTTCCTATTTATATTTATATTTTACTTCCTTAATTTAGAATTATGGACAGGGAAAGACCTAATCTAAGCTCTGGAAAAGAATATTTTGCCTTCAAATTCATACCGTGATCTTAGCATGCATGGACTCGACTCATATGACTGGGATTTCCATGAAAAAGATTGTAGGCAGAAAATGGGTGATCACTGTACATTTCTCTTCTGTTTCCTCTTTATATTTCTATTTTACTTAATCAATTTAGCATTATGGTCAGGCAAAGTCCTAATCTAAAATCTGCAAAAAAATATTTTGCGTTCAGATTCATACCGTGACCGTAGCATGCATGGACTCGACTCATATTACAAGGATTTCCATGAAAAAGTTTTTGGACAGAAAATGGGTTATCACTGTACATTTCTCTTCTGTTTCCAACTTATATTTCTATTTTACTTCCTGAATTTAGCATTATGGACAGGGAAAGACCTAATCTAAGTTCTGCAAAAAAATATTTTGCCTTCAAATTCATACCGTGATCGTAGCATGCATGGACTTCACTGATATGACTGGGATTTCCATGAAAACGATTGTGGGCAGAAAATGGGTGATCACTGTACATTTCACTTCTGTTTCCTAATTATATTTATATTTTACTTCCTTAATTTAGCATTATGGACAGGGAAAGATCTAATGTAACATCTGCAAAAAAATATTTTGCCTTCAAATTCATACTGTGATCGTAGCATGCATGGACTCGACTCATATGACTGGGATTTCCATGAAAAAGATAGTGGACAGAAAATGGGTAATCACTGTATATTTCTCTTCTGTTTCGTATTTATATTTTACTTCGTCAATTTAGCATTATGGACAGGTATAGACCTAATCTAAAATCTGCAAAAAAATATTTTGCCTTCAAATTCATACCGTTATCGTAGCATGCATGGACTTGCCTCATATGACTGGGATTTCCATGAAAAAGATTGTGGGCAGAAAATGGGTGATCACTGTACATTTCTCTTCTGTTTCCTAATTATATTTATAATTTACTTCCTCAATTTAGCATTATGGACAGTGAAAGACCAAAAGTAAGATCTGCAAAAAAATATCTTGCCTTCAAATTCATACCGTGATCGTAGCATGCATGGACTCGACTCATATCCCTGGGATTTCCATGAAAAAGATTGTGGGCAGAAAATGGGTGATCACTGTACATTTCTCTTCTGTTTCCTATTTATATTTCTATTTTACTTCCTTAATTTAGCATTATGGACAGGGAAAGACCTAATCAAAGATCTGCAAAAACATATTTTGCCTTCATATTCATACCGTGATCGTAGCATGCATGGACTCGACGCATATGACTGGGATTTCCATGAAAAAGATTGTGGGCGGAAAATGGGTGATCACTGTACATTTCCCTGCTGTTTCCTATTTATATTTCTATTTTACCTCCTCAATTTAGCATTATGGACAGCGAAAGACCTAATCTAAGATCTGCACAAAAATATTTTGCCTTCAAATTCATACCGTGATCGTAGCATGCATGGACTCGACTCATATGACTGGGATTTCCATGAAAAAGATTGTGGGCCGAAAATGGGTGATCACCGTACATTTCTCTTCTGTTTACTATTTCTATTTTACCTCCTCAATTTAGCATTATGGACAGGGAAAGACCTAATCTAAGCTCTGCACAAAAATATTTTGCCTTCAAATTCATACCGTGATCGTAGCATGGATGGGCACGACTCATATGACTGGGATTTATATGAAAAAGATTGTGGGCCGAAAATGCGTGATCACTGTACATTTCTCTTCTGTTTCCTATTTATATTTCTATTTTACCTCCTTAATTTAGCATTATGGACAGGGAAAGACCTAATCTAAGATCTGCACAAAAATATTTTGCCTTCAAATTCATACTGTGATCGTAGCATGCATGGACTCGACTCATATGACTGGGATTTCCATGAAAAAGTTTGTTTGCCGAAAATTGGTGATCACTGTACATTTCTCTTCTGTATTCTATTTATATTTCTATTTTACCTCCTCAATTTAGCATTATGGACAGGGAAAGACCTAATCTAAAATCTGCACAAAAATATTTTGCCTTCAAATTCATACCGGTATCGTAGCATGCATGGACTCGACGCATATGACTGGGATTTCTATGAAAAAGATTGTGGGCAGAAAATGGGTGATCACTGTACATTTCTCTTCTGTTTCCTATTTATATTTCTATTTTACCTCCTCAATTTAGCATTATGGACAGCGAAAGACCTAATCTAATCTCTGCACAAAAATATTTTGCCTTCAAATTCATACCGTGATCGTAGCATTCATGGAATCGACTCATATGACTTGGATTTCCATGAAAAAGATTGTGGGCCGAAAATGCGTGATCACTGTACATTTCTCTTCTGTTTCCTATTTATATTTCTATTTTACCTCCTCAATTTAGCATTATGGACAGCGAAAGACCTAATCGAAGATCTGCAAAAAATTATTTTGCCTTTAGATTCATTCCGAGATCGTAGCATGCATGGACTCGACTCATATGACTGGGATTTCCATGAAAAAGATTGTGGGCACAAAATGGGTGATCACTGTACATTTCTCTTCTATTTCCCATTAGTATTTCTATTTTACTTCCTCAATTTAGCATTATGGCCAGGGAAAGAACTAATCTAAGCTCTGCACAAAAACATTTTGCCTTCAAATTCATACCGTGACCGTAGCATGCATGGACTCGACTCATATGACTGGGATTTCCATGAAAAAGATTGTGGGCCGAAAATGGGTGATCACTGTACATTTCTCTTCTGTTTCCTATTTATATTTGTATTTTACTTCCTTCATTTAACATTCTGGACAGGGAAAGACCTAATCTAAGATTTCCAAAAAAATATTTTGCCTTCAAATTCATACCGTGATCGTAGCATGCAGGGAGTCGACTCATATGACTGGGATTTCCATGAAAAAGATTGTGGGCAGAAAATCGGTGATCACTGTACATTTCTCTTCTGTTTCTGATTTATATTTCTATTTTACTTCCTCAATTTAGCATTATGGACAGGGAAAGACCTAATCTAAGTTCTGCAAAAAAATATTTTGCCTTCAAATTCATACCGTGATCGTAGCATGCATGGATTCGACTTATATGACTGGGATTTCCATGAAAAAGTTTGTGGGCAGAAAATGGGTGATCACTGTACATTTCACTTCTGTTTCCTATTTATATTTCTAATTACCTCCTCAATTTAGCATTATGGACAGTGAAAGACCTAATCTAAGATCTGCAAAAAAATATTTTGCCTTCAAATTCATACCGTGATCGTAGCATGTATGGACTCGACTCATATGACTGGGATTTCCATGAAAAAGATTGTGGGCAGCAAATCGGTGATCACTGTACATTTCTCTTCTGTTTCTTATTTATATTTCTAATTTAACTCCTCAATTTAGCATTATGGACAGGGAAAGACCTAATCGAAGATCTGCAAAAAAATATTTTGCCTTCAAATTCATACCGTGATCGTAGCAGGTATGGACTCGACTCATACGACTGGGATTTCCATGAAAAAGATTGTGGGCAGAAAATTGGGTGATCACTGTACATTTCTCTTCTGTTTCCTATTTATATTTGTATTTTACCTTCTCAATTTAGCATTATGGACAGGGAAAGACGTAATCTAAGATCTGCCAAAAAATGTTTTGCCTTCAAATACATACCGTGATCGTAGCATACATGGACTCGACTCATATGACTGAGATTTCCATGAAAAAGATTGTAGGCAGAAAATGAGTGATCACTGTACATTTCTCTCCTGTTTCCTATTTATATTTGTATTTTACTTCCTACATTTAGCATTATGGACAGGGAAAGACCCAATCTAAGTTCTGCAAAAAAATATTTTGCCTTCAAATTCATACCGTGATCGTAGCAGATATGTAATTGACTCATATGACTGGGATTTCCATGAAAACAATTGTGGGCAGAAAATGGGTGATCACTGTACATTTCTCTTCTGTTTCCTATTTATATTTATATTTTACCTCCTCAATTTAGCATTATGGACAGGGAAAGACCTAATCTAAGATCTGCAAAAAAATATTTTGTCTTCAAATTCATACCGTGATCGTAGCATGCATGGACTCGACTCATATGACTGGGATTTCCATGAAAAAGATTGTGGGCACAAAATGGGTGATCCCTGTACATTTCTCTTCTGTTTCCTATTTATATTTCTATTTTACTTCCTCAATTTAGCATTATGGACAGGGAAAGACATAATCTAAGCTCTGCACAAAAATATTTTGCCTTAAAATTCATACTGTGATCGTAGTATGCATGAACTGGACTCTTATGACTGGGATTTCCATGAAAAAGATTGTGGGCCGAAAATGGGTGATCGCTGTACATTTCTCTTCTGTTTCCTATTTATATTTATATTTTACCTCCTCAATTTAGCATTATGGACAGGGAAAGACCTAATCTAAAATCTGCACAAAATATTTTGCCTTCAAATTCATACCGTGATCGTAGCATGCATGAACTCGACTCATATGACGGGAATTTCCATGAAAAAGATTGTGGGCCGAAAATGGGTGATCACTGTACATTTCTCTTCTGTTTCCTATTTATATTTCTATTTTATCTCGTCAATTTAGCATTATGGACAGGGAAAGACCTAATCTAAAATCTGCACAAAAATATTTTGCCTTCAAATTCATACCGTCATCGTAGCATGCATGAACTCGACTCATATGACTGTGATTTCCATGAAAAAGATTGTGGGCCGAAAATGGGTGATCACTGTACATTTCTCTTCTGTTTCCTATTTATATTTATATTTTACCTCCTCAATTTAGCATTATGGCCAGGGAAAGACCTAATCTAAGCTCTGCACAAAAATATTTTGCCTTCAAATTCATACCGTGAACATAGCATGCATGGACTCGACTCATATGACTGGGATTTCCATGAAAAAGATTGTGGGCCGAAAATGCGTGATCACTGTACATTTCTCTTCTGTTTCCTATTTATATTTATATTTTACCTCCTCAATTTAGCATTATGGATAGCGAAAGACCTAATCTAAGATCTGCACAAAAATATCTTGCCTTCAAATTCATACCGTGATCGTAGCATGCATGGACTCGACTCATATGACTGGGATTTCAATGAAAAAGGTTGTGGGCAGAAAATGGGTGATCACTGTACATTTCTCTTCTGTTTCCTAATTATATTTCTTTTTTACTTCCTCAATTTAGCATTATGGACAGGGAAAGACCTAATCTAAGATCTGCACAAAAATATTTTGCCTTCAAATTCATACCGTGATCATAGCATGCATGGACACGACTCATATGACTGGGATTTCCATGAAAATATTGTGGGCATAAAATGGGTGATCACTGTACATTTCCCTTCTGTTTCCTATTTATATTTCTATTTTACTTCCTCAATTTACCATTATGGACAGGGAAAGACCTAATCTAAGATCTGCAAAAAAAGATTTTGCCTTGAAATTCATACCGTGATCCTAGCATGCATGGACTCGACTCATATGACTGGGATTTCCATGAAAAAGATTTTGGGCAGAAAATGGGTGATCACTGTACATTTCTCTTCTGTTTCCTATTTATATGTATATTTTACTTCCTCAATTTAGCATTATGGACAGGGAAAGACCAAATACATATCTGCAAAAAAATATATTGCCTTCAAATTCTTAGCGTGATCGTAGCATAC
Organism: Acanthosepion lycidas; assembly: GCA_963932145.1. Lineage (NCBI taxonomy): Eukaryota > Metazoa > Mollusca > Cephalopoda > Sepiida > Sepiidae > Acanthosepion > Acanthosepion lycidas. The sequence continues at coordinate 734,084 of CAWVQA010000999.1, read as the reverse complement.
ATGGACTCGACTCATATGACTGGGATTTCCATGAAAAAGATTGTGGGCTGAAAATGGGTGATCACTGTACATTTCTCTTCTGTTTCCTATTTATATTTCTATTTTACTTCCTCAATTTAGCATTATGGACAGGGAAAGACCTAATCTAAGATCTGCAAAAAAATATTTTGCCTTCAAATTCATACTGTGATCGTAGCATGTATAGACTCGACTCATATGACTGGGATTTCCATGAAAAAGATTGTGGGCAGAAAATGGGTGATCACTGTACATTTCTCTTCTGTTTCCTATTTACATTTCTATTTTACCTCCTCAATTTAGCATTATGGACAGGGAAAGACCTAATCTAAGATCTGCACAAAAATATTTTGCCTTCAAATTCATACCGTGATCGTAGCATGCATAGACTCGACTCTCATGACTGGGATTTCCATGAAAAAGATAGTGGGCTGAAAATGGGTGATCACTGTACATTTCTCTTCTGTTTCCTATTTATATTTCTATTTAACTTCCTTCATTTAGCATTATGGACAGGGAAAGACATAATTTAAGCTCTGCAAAAAAATATTTTGCCTTCAAATTCTTACCGTGATCGTAGTATGCATGGACTCGACTCATATGACTGGGATTTCCATGATAAAGATTGTGGGCAGAAAATGGGTGATCACTGTACATTTCTCTTCTGTTTCCTATTTATATTTCTATTTTACCTCCTCAATTTAGCATTATGGACAGGGAAAGACCTAATCTAAGATCTGCAAAAAAATATTTTGCCTTCAAATTCATACCGTGATCGTAGCATGCATGGACTCGACTCACATGACTGGGATTTCCATGAAAGATATAGTGGGCCGAAAATGGGTGATCACTGTACATTTCTCTTCTGTTTCCTATTTATATTTCTAATTAACCTCCTCAATTTAACATTATTGACAGGGAAAGACCTAATCTAAGATCTGCAAAAAAATATTTTGCCTTCAAATTCATACCGTGATTGTAGCATGCATGGACTCGACTCATATGACTGGGATTTCCATGAAAAATATAGTGGCCCGAAAATGGGTGATCACTGTACATTTCTCTTCTGTTTCCTATTTATATTTCTATTTTACTTCCTTCATTTAGCATTATGGACAGGGAAAGACCTAATCTAAGATCTGCAAAAAAATATTTTGCCTTCAAATTCATACCGTGATCGTAGCATGTATGGACTCGACTCATATGACTGGGATTTCCATGAAAAAGATGGTGGGCAGAAAATGCCTGATCACTGTACATTTCTCTTCTGTTTCCTATTTATATTTCTATTTAACTTCCTTCATTTAGCATTATGAACAGGCAAAGACCTAATCTAAGATCTGCACAAAAATATTTTGCCTTCAAATTCATACTGTGATCGTAGCATGCATGGACTCGACTCATATGACTGGGATTTCCATGAAAACGATTGTGGGCAGAAAATGGGAGATCACTGTACATTTCTCTTCTGTTTCCTATTTATATTTGTATTTTACTTCCTACATTTAGCATTATGGACAGGGAAAGACCTAATCTAAGTTCTGCAAAAAAATATTTTGCCTTCAAATTCATACCGTGATCGTAGCAGATATGTAATTGACTCATATGACTGGGATTTCCATGAAAACAATTGTGGGCAGAAAATGGGTGATCACTGTACATTTCTCATCTGTTTCCTATTTATATTTATATTTTACCTCCTCAATTTAGCATTATGTACAGGGAAAGACCTAATCTATGATCTGCAAAAAAATATTTTGCCTTCAAATTCATACCGTGATCGTAGCATGTATGGACTCGACTCATAGGACTGGGATTTCCATGAAGAAGATTGTGGGCAGAAAATGGGTTATCACTGTACATTTCTCTTCTGTTTCCTATTTATATTTATATTTTACCTCCTCAATGTAGCATTATGGACAGGGAAAGACCTAATCTATGATCTGCAAAAAAATATTTTGCCTTCAAATTTATACCGTGATCGTAGCATGCATGGACTCGAATCATATGACTGGGATTTCCATGAAAAAGATTGTGGGCAGAAAATGGGTGATCACTGTACATTTCTCTTCTGTTTCTTATTTATATTTCTATTTTACTTCCTCAATTTAGCATTATGGACAGGGAAAGACCTAATCTAAGATCTGCAAAAAAATATTTTGCCTTCAAATTCATACCGTGATCGTAGCATGCATGGACTCGACTCACATGACTGGGATTTCCATGAAAGATATAGTGGGCCGAAAATGGGTGATCACTGTACATTTCTCTTCTGTTTCCTATTTATATTTCTAATTATCCTCCTCAATTTAACATTATTGACAGGGAAAGACCTAATCTAAGATCTGCAAAAAAATATTTTGCCTTCAAATTCATACCGTGATTGTAGCATGCATGGACTCGACTCATATGACTGGGATTTCCATGAAAAATATAGTGGCCCGAAAATGGGTGATACTGTACATTTCTCTTCTGTTTCCTATTTATATTTATATTTTACCTCCTCAATTTAGCATTATGGACAGGGAAAGACCTAATCTAAGCTCTGCAAAAAAATATTTTGCCTTCAAATTCATACCGTGATCGTAGCATGTATGGACTCGACTCATAGGACTGGGATTTCCATGAAGAAGATTGTAGGCAGAAAATGGGTGATCACTGTACATTTCTCTTCTGTTTCCTATTTATATTTATATTTTACCTCCTCAATTTAGCATTATGGACAGGGAAAGATCTAATCTAAGATCTGCAAAAAAATATTTTGCCTTCAAATTCATACCGTGATCGTAGCATGCATGGACTCGACTCACATGACTGGGATTTCCATGAAAGATATAGTGGGCCGAAAATGGGTGATCACTGTACATTTCTCTTCTGTTTCCTATTTATATTTCTAATTATCCTCCTCAATTTAACATTATTGACAGGGAAAGACCTAATCTAAGATCTGCAAAAAAATATTTTGCCTTCAAATTCATACCGTGATTGTAGCATGCATGGACTCGACTCATATGACTGGGATTTCCATTAAAAATATAGTGGCCCGAAAATGGGTGATCACTGTACATTTCTCTTCTGTTTCCTATTTATATTTCTATTTTACTTCCTTCATTTAGCATTATGGACAGGGAAAGACCTAATCTAAGATCTGCACAAAAATATTTTGCCTTCAAATTCATACTGTGATCGTAGCATGCATGGACTCGACTCATATGACTGGGATTTCCATGAAAACGATTGTGGGCAGAAAATGGGAGATCACTGTACATTTCTCTTCTGTTTCCTATTTATATTTGTATTTTACTTCCTACATTTAGCATTATGGACAGGGAAAGACCTAATCTAAGTTCTGCAAAAAAATATTTTGCCTTCAAATTCATACCGTGATCGTAGCAGATATGTAATTGACTCATATGACTGGGATTTCCATGAAAACAATTGTGGGCAGAAAATGGGTGATCACTGTACATTTCTCTTCTGTTTCCTATTTATATTTATATTTTACCTCCTCAATTTAGCATTATGGACAGGGAAAGACCTAATCGATGATCTGCAAAAAAATATTTTGCCTTCAAATTCATACCGTGATCGTAGCATGTATGGACTCGACTCATAGGACTGGGATTTCCATGAAGAAGATTGTGGGCAGAAAATGGGTGATCACTGTACATTTCTCTTCTGTTTCCTATTTATATTTCTTTTTTACCTCCTCAATGTAGCATTATGGACAGGGAAAGACCTAATCTATGATCTGCAAAAAAATATTTTGCCTTCAAATTTATACCGTGATCGTAGCATGCATGGACTCGAATCATATGACTGGGATTTCCATGAAAAAGATTGTGGGCCGAAAATGGGTGATCACTGTACATTTCTCTTCTGTTTCCTATTTATATTTCTAATTAACCTCCTCAATTTAACATTATTGACAGGGAAAGACCTAATCTAAGATCTGCAAAAAAATATTTTGCCTTCAAATTCATACCGTGATTGTAGCATGCATGGACTCGACTCATATGACTGGGATTTCCATGAAAAATATAGTGGCCCGAAAATGGGTGATACTGTACATTTCTCTTCTGTTTCCTATTTATATTTATATTTTACCTCCTCAATTTAGCATTATGGACAGGGAAAGACCTAATCTAAGCTCTGCAAAAAAATATTTTGCCTTCAAATTCATACCGTGATCGTAGCATGTATGGACTCGACTCATAGGACTGGGATTTCCATGAAGAAGATTGTGGGCAGAAAATGGGTGATCACTGTACATTTCTCTTCTGTTTCCTATTTATATTTATATTTTACCTCCTCAATGTAGCATTATGGACAGGGAAAGACCTAATCTATGATCTGCAAAAAAATATTTTGCCTTCAAATTTATACCGTGATCGTAGCATGCATGGACTCGAATCATATGACTGGGATTTCCATGAAAAAGATTGTGGGCCGAAAATGGGTGATCACTGTACATTTCTCTTCTGTTTCCTATTTATATTTCTAATTAACCTCCTCAATTTAACATTATTGACAGGGAAAGACCTAATCTAAGATCTGCAAAAAAATATTTTGCCTTCAAATTCATACCGTGATTGTAGCATGCATGGACTCGACTCATATGACTGGGATTTCCATGAAAAATATAGTGGCCCGAAAATGGGTGATCACTGTACATTTCTCTTCTGTTTCCTATTTATATTTCTATTTTACTTCCTTCATTTAGCATTATGGACAGGGAAAGACCTAATCTAAGATCTGCAAAAAAATATTTTGCCTTCAAATTCATACCGTGATCGTAGCATGTATGGACTCGACTCATATGACTGGGATTTCCATGAAAAAGATGGTGGGCAGAAAATGGGTGATCACTGTACATTTCTCTTCTGTTTCCTATTTATATTTGTATTTTACTTCCTACATTTAGCATTATGGACAGGGAAAGACCTAATCTAAGTTCTGCAAAAAAATATTTTGCCTTCAAATTCATACCGTGATCGTAGCAGATATGTAATTGACTCATATGACTGGGATTTCCATGAAAACAATTGTGTGCAGAAAATGGGTGATCACTGTACATTTCTCTTCTGTTTCTTATTCATATTTCTATTTTACTTCCTCAATTTAGCATTATAGACAGGGAAAGACCTAATCTAAGATCTGCAAAAAAATATTTTGCCTTCAAATTCATACTATGATCGTAGCATGTATAGACTCGACTCATATGACTGGGATTTCCATGGAAAAGATTGTGGGCAGAAAATGGGTGATCACTGTACATTTCTCTTCTGTTTCCTATTTATTTTTATATTTTACGTTCTTAATTTAGCATTATGGACAGTGAAAGACCAAATATAAGATCTGCAAAAAAATATTTTGCCTTCAAATTCTTACCGTGATCGTAGCATGTATGGACTCGACTCATATGACTGGGATTTCCATGAAAATATTGTGGGCAGAAAATGGGTGATCACTGTACATTTCTCTTCTGTTTCCTATTTATATTTCTATTTTACTTCCTTCATTTAGCATTATGGACAGGGAAAGACGTAATCTAAGCTCTGCAAAAAAATATTTTGCCTTCAAATTTATACCATGATCGTAGCATGTATGGACTCGACTCACATGACTGGGATTTCCATTAAAATGATTGTGGGCAGAAAATGGGTGATCACTGTACATTTCTCTTCTGTTTCCTATTTATATTTCTATTTTACTTCCTCAATTTAGTAATATGGAAAGGGAAAGACCTAATCTAATTTTTGCAAAAAAATATTTTGCCTTCAAATTCATACTGTGATCGTAGCAGATATGGACTTGACTCTTATGACTGGGACTTCCATGAAAAAGATTGTGGGCAGAAAATGGTTGATCACTATACATTTCTCTTCTGTTTCCTATTCATATTTCTATTTTACCTCCTCAATTTAGCATTATGGACAGGGAAAGACCTAATCCAAGATCTGCAAAAAAATATTTTGCCTTCAAATTCATACCGTGATCGTAGCATGAATATATTCGAGTCATATGAATGGGATTTCCATGAAGAAGATTGTGGGCAGAAAATGGGTGATCACTGTACATTTCTCTTCTGTTTCCTATTTATATTTCTATTTTACCTCCTCAATTTAGCATTATGGACAGGGAAAGACCTAATCTAAGATCTGCAAAAAAATATTTTGCCTTTAAATTCATACCGTGATCCTAGCATGCATGGACAAGACTCATAAGACTGGGATTTCCATGAAAAAGATTGTGGGCAGAAAATGGGTGATCACTGTACATTTCTCTTCTGTTTCCTATTTATATCTCTATTTTACTTCCTCAATTTAGCATTATGGACAGGGAAAGACCTAATCTAAGCTCTGCACAAAAATATTGTGCCTTCAAATTCATACCGTGATCGTAGCATGCATGGACTCGACTTATATGACTGGGATTTCCATGAAAAAGATTGGGGGCAGAAAATGGGTGATCACTGTACATTTCTCTTTTGTTTCCTATTTATATTTATATTTTACTTCCTTCATTGAGCATTATGGACAGGGAAAGACTTAATCTAAGCTCTGCAAAAAAATATTTTGCCTTCAAATTCATACCGTGATCGTAGCATGCATGGACTCAACTCATATGACTGGGATTCCCATGAAAAAGATTGTGGGCAGAAAATGGGTGATCACTGTACATTTCTCTTCTGTTTCCTATTTATATTTATATTTTACTTCCTTCATTTAGCATCATGGACAGGGAAAGACCTAATCTAAGCTCTGCAAAAAAATATTTTGCATTCAAATTCATACCGTGATCCTAGCTTGCATGGACTCGACTCATATGACTGGGATTTCCATGAAAAAGATTGTGGGCACAAAATGGGTGATCCCTGTACATTTTTCTTCTGTTTCCTATTTATATTTATATTTTACTTCCTCAATTTAGCATTGTGTACAGGGAATGACCTAATCTAAAATCTGCACAAAAATATTTTGCCTTCAAATTCATACCGTGATCGTAGCATGCATGGACTCGACTCATATGACTGGGATTTCCATGAAAAAGATTGTGGGCAGAAAATGGGTGATCACTGTACATTTCTCTTCTGTTTCCTATTTATATTTATATTTAACTCCTCAATTTAGCATTAAGGACAGGGAAAGACCTAATCTAAGCTCTGCAAAAAAATATTTTGCCTTCAAATTCATACCGTGATCGTAGCATGCATGGACTCGACTCATATGACTGGGATTTCCGTGAAAAAGATTGTGGGCACAAAATGGGTGATCACTGTACATTTCTCTTCTGTTTCCCATTACTATTTCTAATTTACTTCCTCAATTTAGCATTATGGACAGGGAAAGATCTAATCTAAGATCTGCAAAAAAATATTTTGCCTTCAAATTCATACCGTGATCGTAGCATGCATGGACTCGTCTCATGACTGGGATTTCCATGAAAAAGATTGTGGGCAGAAAATGTGTGATCACTGTACATTTCTCTTCTGTTTTCCATTACTATTTCTATTTTACTTCCTCAATTTAGCATTATGGACAGGGAAAGACCTAATCTAAGATCTGCAAAAAAATATTTTGCCTTCAAATTCATAGAGTGATCGTAGCATGCCTGGACTCGACTCATATGACTGGGATTTCCATGACAAAGATTGTGGGCACAAAATGCGTGATCACTGTACATTTCTCTTCTGTTTCCCATTACTATTTCTATTTTACTTCCTAAATTTAGCATTATGGACAGGGAAAGACCTAATCTGACATCTGCAAAAAAATATTTTGCCTTCAAATTCATACCGGGATTGTAGCATGCATGGACTCGACTCATATGACTGGGATTTCCATGAAAAAGATTGTGGGCACAAAATGCGTGATCACTGTACATTTCTCTTCTGTTTCCCATTACTATTTCTATTTTACTTCCTCAATTTATCATTATGGACAGGGAAAGACCTAATCTAAGATCTGCAAAAAAATATTTTGCCTTCAAATTCATACCGTGATCGTAGCATGCCTGGACTCGACTCATATGACTGGGATTTCCCTGAAAAAGATTGTGGGCACAAAATGCGTGATCACTGTACATTTCTCTTCTGTTTCCCATTACTATTTATATTTTACTTCCTCAATTTAGCATTATGGACAGGGAAAGACCTAATCTAAGATCTGCAAAAAAATATTTTGCCTTCAAATTCATACCGTGATCGTAGCATGCATGGACTCGTCTCATATGACTGGGATTTCCACGAAAAAGATTGTGGGCAGAAAATGTGTGATCACTGTACATATCTCTTCTGTTTCCCATTACTATTTCTATTTTACTTCCTCAATTTAGCATTATGGACAGGGAAAGACCTAATCTAAGATCTGCAAAAAAATATTTTGCCTTCAAATTCATACCGTGATCGTAGCATGCATGGACTCGACTCATATGACTGGGATTTCGATGAAAAAGATTGTGGGCAGAAAATGGGTGATCACTGTACATTTCTCTTCTGTTTCCTATTTATATCTCTATTTTACTTCCTCAATTTAGCATTATGGACAGGGAAAGACCTAATCTAAGATCTGTAAAAAAATATTTTGCCTTCAAATTCATACCGTGATCCTAGCATGCATGGACAAGACTCATAAGACTGGGATTTCCATGAAAAAGATTGTGGGCAGAAAATGGGTGATCACTGTACATTTCTCTTCTGTTTCCTATTTATATTTCTGTTTTACTTCCTTTATTTAGCATTATCGACAGGGAAAGACCTAATCTGAGATCTGCAAAAAAATATTTTGCCTTCAAATTCATACCGTGATCGTAACATGTATGGACAGGACTCATATGACTGGGATTTCCATGAAAAAGATTGTTGACAGAAAATGGGTGATCACTGTACATTTCTCTTCTGTTTCCTATTTCTATTTTACTTCCTTCATTTAGCATTATGGACAGGGAAAGACCTAATCTAAGCTCTGCACAAAAATATTGTGCCTTCAAATTCATACCGTGGTCGTAGCATGCATGGACTCGACTTATATGACTGGGATTTCCATGAAAAAGATTGGGGGCAGAAAATGGGTGATCACTGTACCTTTCTCTTCTGTTTCCTATTTATATTTATATTTTACTTCCTGAATTTAGCATTATGGACAGGGAAAGACCTAATCTAAGCTCTGCAAAAAAATATTTTGCCTTCAAATTCATACCGTGATCGTAGCATGCATAGACTCGACTCATATGACTGGGATTTCCATGAAAAAGATTGGGGGCAGAAAATGGGTGATCACTGTACATTTTTTTTCTGTTTCCTATTTATATTTATATTTTACTTCCTTCATTGAGCATTATGGACAGGGAAAGACTTAATCTAAGCTCTGCAAAAAAATATTTTGCCTTCAAATTCATACCGTGATCGTAGCATGCATGGACTCAACTCATATGACTGGGATTCCCATGAAAAAGATTGTGGGCAGAAAATGGGTGATCACTGTACATTTCTCTTCTGTTTCCTATTTATATTTATATTTTACTTCCTTCATTTAGCATCATGGACAGGGAAATACCTAATCTAAGCTCTGCAAAAAAATATTTTGCATTCAAATTCATACCGTGATCCTAGCTTGCATGGACTCGACTCATATGACTGGGATTTCCATGAAAAAGATTGTGGGCACAAAATGGGTGATCCCTGTACATTTCTCTTCTGTTTCCTATTTATATTTATATTTTACTTCCTCAATTTAGCATTGTGTACAGGGAAAGACCTAATCTAAAATCTGCACAAAAATATTTTGCCTTCAAATTCATACCGTGATCGTAGCATGCATGGACTCGACTCATATGACTGGGATTTCCATGAAAAAGATTGTGGGCAGAAAATGGGTGATCACTGTACATTTCTCTTCTGTTTCCTATTTATATTTATATTTAACTCCTCAATTTAGCATTAAGGACAGGGAAAGACCTAATCTAAGATCTGCAAAAAAATATTTTGCCTTCAAATTCATACCATGATCGTAGCATGCATGGACTCGAATCACATGCCTGGGATTTCCATGAAAAAGATTGGGGGCAGAAAATGGGTGATCACTGTACATTTCTCTTCTGTTTCCTATTTATATTTCTAATTTACCTCCTCAATTTAACATTATTGACAGGGAAAGACCTAATCTAAGATCTGCAAAAAAATATTTTGCCTTCAAATTCATACCGTGATTGTAGCATGGATGGACTCGACTCATATGACTGGGATTTCTATGAAAAAGATTGTGGGCCGAAAATGGGTGATCACTGTACATTTCTCTTCTGTTTCCTATTTATATTTATATTTTACCTCCTTAATTTAGCATTATGGACAGGGAAAGACCTAATCTAAGCTCTGCAAAAAAATATTTTGCCTTCAAATTCATACCGTGATCGTAGCATGCATGGACTCGACTCATATGACTGGGATTTCCGTGAAAAAGATTGTGGGCACAAAATGGGTGATCACTGTACATTTCTCTTCTGTTTCCCATTACTATTTCTATTTTACTTCCTCAATTTAGCATTATGGACAGGGAAAGATCTAATCTAAGATCTGCAAAAAAATATTTTGCCTTCAAATTCATACCGTGATCGTAGCATGCATGGACTCGTCTCATGACTGGGATTTCCATGAAAAAGATTGTGGGCAGAAAATGTGTGATCACTGTACATTTCTCTTCTGTTTCCCATTACTATTTCTATTTTACTTCCTCAATTTAGCATTATGGACAGGGAAAGACCTAATCTAAGATCTGCAAAAAAATATTTTGCCTTCAAATTCATACCGTGATCGTAGCATGCCTGGACTCGACTCATATGACTGGGATTTCCATGGAAAAAAAAGTGGGCAGAAAATGGGTGATCACTGTACATTTCTCTTCTGTTTCCTATTTATATTTCTGTTTTACTTCGTTCATTTAGCATTATGGACAGGGAAAGACCTATCTAAGATCTGAAAAAAATATTTTGCCTTCTGATGCATACTGTGATCGTTGCATGTATGGACTCGACTCATATGACTGGGATTTCCATGAAAAAGATTGTGGGCACAAAATGGGTGATCACTGTACATTTCTCTTCTGTTTCCTATTTATATTTCTATTTTACTTCCTTCATTTAGCGTTATGGACAGGGAAAGACCTAATCTAAGATCTGCAAAAAAATATTTTGCCTTCAAATTCATACCGTGATCGTAGCATGCATGGACTCGACTCATATGACTGGGATTTCCATGAAAAAGATTGTGGGCACAAAGTGGGTGATCACTGTACATTTCTCTTCTGTTTCCTATTTATATTTCTATTTTACTACCTCAATTTAGCATTGTGTACAGGGAAAGACCTAATCTAAAATCAACACAAAAATATTTTGCCTTCAAGTTCATACCGTGATCGTAGCATGGATGGACACGACTCATATGACTGGGATTTCCATGAAAAAGATTGTGGGCAGAAAATGGGTGATCACTGTACATTTCTCTTCTGTTTCCTATTTATATTTATATTTTACCTCCTCAATTTAGCATTATGGCCAGGGAAAGAACTAATCTAAGCTCTGCACAAAAATATTTTCCCTTCAAATTCATACCGTGATCGTAGCATGCATGGACTCGACTCATATGACTGGGATTTCCATGAAAAAGATTGTGGGCCGAAAATGGGTGATCACTGTACATTTCTCTTCTGTTTCCTATTTATATTTATATTTTACCTCCTCAATTTAGCATTATGGCCAGGGAAAGACCTAATCTTAGCTCTGCACAAAAATATTTTGCCTTCAAATTCATACCGTGATCGTAGCATTTATGGACTCGACTCATATGACTGGGATTTCCATGAAAAAGATTGTGGGCGGAAAATGGGTGATCACTGTACATTTCTCTTCTGTTTCCTATTTATATTTATATTTTACCTCCTCAATTTAGCATTATGGACAGGGAAAGACCTAATCTAAAATCTGCACAAAAATATTTTGCCTTCAAATTCATACCGTAATCGTAGCATGCATGGACTCGACTCATATGACTGGGATTTCCATGAAAAAGATTGTGGGCCGAAAATTGGTGATCACTGTACATTTCTCTTCTGTTTCCTATTTATATTTATATTTTACCTCCTCTATTTAGCATTATGGACAGGGAAAGACCTAATCTAAAATCTGCACAAAAATATTTTGCCTTCAAATTCATACCGTAATCGTAGCATGCATGGACTCGACTCATATGACTGGGATTTCCATGAAAAAGATTGTGGGCAGAAAATGGTTGATCACTGTACATTTCTCTTCTGTTTCCTATTTATATTTCTATTTATCTCCTCAATTTAGCTTTATGGACAGGGAAAGACCTAATCTGAGATCTGCAAAAAAATATTTTGCCTTCAAATTCATACCGTGATCGTAACATGTATGGACAGGACTCATATGACTGGGATTTCCATGAAAAAGATTGTTGACAGAAAATGGGTGATCACTGTACATTTCTCTTCTGTTTCCTATTTCTATTTTACTTCCTTCATTTAGCATTATGGACAGGGAAAGACCTAATCTAAGCTCTGCACAAAAATATTGTGCCTTCAAATTCATACCGTGGTCGTAGCATGCATGGACTCGACTTATATGACTGGGATTTCCATGAAAAAGATTGGGGGCAGAAAATGGGTGATCACTGTACATTTCTCTTCTGTTTCCTATTTATATTTATATTTTACTTCCTGAATTTAGCATTATGGACAGGGAAAGACCTAATCTAAGCTCTGCAAAAAAATATTTTGCCTTCAAATTCATACCATGATCGTAGCATGCATGGACTCGAATCACATGCCTGGGATTTCCATGAAAAAGATTGGGGGCAGAAAATGGGTGATCACTGTACATTTCTCTTCTGTTTCCTATTTATATTTCTAATTTACCTCCTCAATTTAACATTATTGACAGGGAAAGACCTAATCTAAGATCTGCAAAAAAATATTTTGCCTTCAAATTCATACCGTGATTGTAGCATGGATGGACTCGACTCATATGACTGGGATTTCTATGAAAAAGATTGTGGGCCGAAAATGGGTGATCACTGTACATTTCTCTTCTGTTTCCTATTTATATTTATATTTTACCTCCTTAATTTAGCATTATGGACAGGGAAAGACCTAATCTAAGCTCTGCAAAAAAATATTTTGCCTTCAAATTCATACCGTGATCGTAGCATGCATGGACTCGACTCATATGACTGGGATTTCCGTGAAAAAGATTGTGGGCACAAAATGGGTGATCACTGTACATTTCTCTTCTGTTTCCCATTACTATTTCTATTTTACTTCCTCAATTTAGCATTATGGACAGGGAAAGATCTAATCTAAGATCTGCAAAAAAATATTTTGCCTTCAAATTCATACCGTGATCGTAGCATGCATGGACTCGTCTCATGACTGGGATTTCCATGAAAAAGATTGTGGGCAGAAAATGTGTGATCACTGTACATTTCTCTTCTGTTTCCCATTACTATTTCTATTTTACTTCCTCAATTTAGCATTATGGACAGGGAAAGACCTAATCTAAGATCTGCAAAAAAATATTTTGCCTTCAAATTCATACCGTGATCGTAGCATGCCTGGACTCGACTCATATGACTGGGATTTCCATGGAAAAAAAAGTGGGCAGAAAATGGGTGATCACTGTACATTTCTCTTCTGTTTCCTATTTATATTTCTATTTTACTTCCTTCATTTAGCGTTATGGACAGGGAAAGACCTAATCTAAGATCTGCAAAAAAATATTTTGCCTTCAAATTCATACCGTGATCGTAGCATGCATGGACTCGACTCATATGACTGGGATTTCCATGAAAAAGATTGTGGGCACAAAGTGGGTGATCACTGTACATTTCTCTTCTGTTTCCTATTTATATTTCTATTTTACTACCTCAATTTAGCATTGTGTACAGGGAAAGACCTAATCTAAAATCAATACAAAAATATTTTGCCTTCAAGTTCATACCGTGATCGTAGCATGGATGGACACGACTCATATGACTGGGATTTCCATGAAAAAGATTGTGGGCAGAAAATGGGTGATCACTGTACATTTCTCTTCTGTTTCCTATTTATATTTATATTTTACCTCCTCAATTTAGCATTATGGCCAGGGAAAGAACTAATCTAAGCTCTGCACAAAAATATTTTCCCTTCAAATTCATACCGTGATCGTAGCATGCATGGACTCGACTCATATGACTGGGATTTCCATGAAAAAGATTGTGGGCCGAAAATGGGTGATCACTGTACATTTCTCTTCTGTTTCCTATTTATATTTATATTTTACCTCCTCAATTTAGCATTATGGACAGGGAAAGACCTAATCTAAAATCTGCACAAAAATATTTTGCCTTCAAATTCATACCGTAATCGTAGCATGCATGGACTCGACTCATATGACTGGGATTTCCATGAAAAAGATTGTGGGCCGAAAATTGGTGATCACTGTACATTTCTCTTCTGTTTCCTATTTATATTTATATTTTACCTCCTCTATTTAGCATTATGGACAGGGAAAGACCTAATCTAAAATCTGCACAAAAATATTTTGCCTTCAAATTCATACCGTGATTGTAGCATGCATGGACTCGACTCATATGACTGGGATTTCCATGAAAAAGATTGTGGGCGGAAAATGGGTGATCACTGTACATTTCTCTTCTGTTTCCTATTTATATTGATATTTTACCTCCTCAATTTAGCATTATGGACAGGGAAAGACCTTATTTAAAATCTGCACAAAAATATTTGCCTTCAAATTCATACCGTAATCGTAGCATGCATGGACTCGACTCATATGACTGGGATTTCCATGAAAAAGATTGTGGGCAGAAAATGGTTGATCACTGTACATTTCTCTTCTGTTTCCTATTTATATTTCTATTTATCTCCTCAATTTAGCTTTATGGACAGGGAAAGACCTAATCTAAAATCTGCACAAAAATATTTTGCCTTCAAATTCATACCGTTATCGTAGCATGCATGGACTCGACTCATATGACTGGGATTTCCATTAAAAAGTTTGTGGGCTGAAAATGGGTGATCACTGTACATTTCTCTTCTGTTTCCTATTTATATTTCTATTTTACCTCCTCAATTTAGCATTATGGACAGGGAAAGACCTAATCTAAGATCTGCACAAAAATATTTTGCCTTCAAATTCATACCGTGATCGTAGCATGCATGGACTCGACTCATATGACTGGGATTTCCATGAAAAAGATTGTGGGCCGAAAATGGGTGATCACTGTGCATTTCTCTTCTGTTTCCTATTTATATTTCTGTTTTACTTCGTTCATTTAGCATTATGGACAGGGAAAGACCTATCTAAGATCTGAAAAAAATATTTTGCCTTCTGATGCATACTGTGATCGTTGCATGTATGGACTCGACTCATATGACTGGGATTTCCATGAAAAAGATTGTGGGCACAAAATGGGTGATCACTGTACATTTCTCTTCTGTTTCCTATTTATATTTATATTTTACTTCCTTCATTTAGCGTTATGGACAGGGAAAGACCTAATCTAAGATCTGCAAAAAAATATTTTGCCTTCAAATTCATACCGTGATCGTAGCATGCATGGACTCGACTCATATGACTGGGATTTCCATGAAAAAGATTGTGGGCAGAAAATAGGTGATAACTGTACATTTCTCTTCTGTTTCCCATTACTATTTCTATTTTACTTCCTCAATTTAGCATTATGGACGGGCAAAGACCTAATCTAAGACCTGCAAAAAAATATTTTGCCTTCAAATTCATACCGTGAGCGTAGCATGCATGGACTCGACTCATATGACTGGGATTTCCATGAAAAAGATTGTGGGCAGAAAATGGGTGATCACTGTACATTTTTCTTCTGTTTCTTATTTATTTTTATATTTTACTCCTCAATTTAGCATTATGGACAGGGAAAGACCTAATCTAAGATCAGAAAAAAACATTGTGCCTTCAAATTCATACCGTGATCGTAGCATGCATGGACTCGACTCATATGACTGGGATTTCCATGAAAAAGATTGTGGGCCGAAAATTGGTGATCACTGTACATTTCTCTTCTGTTTCCTATTTATATTTATATTTTACCTCCTCTATTTAGCATTATGGACAGGGAAAGACCTAATCTAAAATCTGCACAAAAATATTTTGCCTTCAAATTCATACCGTGATCGTAGCATGCATGGACTCGACTCATATGACTGAGATTTCCATGGAAAAGATTGTGGGCAGAAAATGGGTGATCACTGTACATTTCTCTTCTGTTTCCTATTTATATTTCTATTTTACCTCCTCTATTTAGCATTATGGACAGGGAAAGACCTAATCTAAGATCTGCAAAAAAATATTTTGCCTTCAAATTCATACCATGATCGTAGCATGTATGGACTCGACTCATATGACTGGGATTTCCATGAAAAAGATTGTGGGCAGAAAATGGGTGATCACTGTACATTTCTCTTCTGTTTCCTATTTATATTTCTATTTTACCTCCTCTATTTAGCATTTTGGACAGGGAAAGACGTAATCTAAGATCTGCAAAAAAATATTTTGCCTTCAAATTCATACCGTGATCGTAGCATGTATGGACTCGACTGATATGATTGGGATTTCCATGAAAAATATTGTGGGCAGTAAATGGGTGATCACTGTACATTTCTCTTCTGTTTCCTCTTTATATTTATATTTTACTTCCACAATTTAGCATTATGGACAGGGAAAGACCTAATCTAAGTTCTGCAAAAAAATATTTTGCCTTCAAATTCATACCGTGATCGTAGCATGCATGGACTCGACTCATATGACTGGGATTTCAATGAAAAAGATGGTGGGCAGAAAATGGGTGATCACTGTACATTTCTCTTCTGTTTCCTATTTATATTTCTATTTTACTTCCTCAATTTAGCATTATTGACAGGGAAAGACCTAATCTAAGATCTGCACAAAAATATTTTGCCTTCAAATTCATACCGTGATCGTAGCATGCATGGACTCGACTCACATGACTGGGATTTCCATGAAAAAGATTGTGGGCAGAAAATGTGTGATCACTGTACATTTCTCTTCTGTTTCCTATTTATATTTATATTTTCTCACCTCAATTTAGCATTATGGACAGGACAAGACATAATCTAAGATCTGCAAAAGAATATTTTGCCTTCAAATTCATACCGTGATCGTAGCATGCATGGACTCGACTCATATGACTGGGATTTCCATGAAAAAGATTGTGGGCAGAAAATGGGTGATCACTGTACATTTCTCTTCTGTTTCCTATTTATATTTATATTTTACTTCCTCAATTTAGCATTATGGGCAGGGAAAGACCTAATCTAAGATCTGCAAAAAAATATTTCGCCTTCAAATACATTCCATGATCGTAGCATGTATGGAGTCGACTCATATGACTGGGATTTCCATGAAAAAGATTGTGGGCAGAAAATGGGTGATCACTGTACATTTCTCTTCTGTTTCTTATTTATATTTTTATTTTACTTCCTAAATTTAGCATTATGGACAGGGAAAGACCTAATCTAAGCTCTGCACAAAAATATTTTGCCTTCAAATTCATACCGTGATCGTAGCATTCATGGACTCGACTCATATGACTGGGATTTACATGAAAAAGATTGTGGGCCGAAAATGAGTGATCACTGTACATTTCTCTTCTGTTTCCTATTTATATTTGTATTTTACCTCCTCAATTTAGCATTATGGACAGGGAAAGACCTAATCTAAACTCTGCACAAAAATATTTTGCCTTCAAATTCATACCGTGATCGTAGCATTCATGGACTCGACTCATATGACTGGGATTTCCATGTAAAAGATTGTGGGCCGAAAATGGGTGATCACTGTACATTTCTCTTCTGTATTCTATTTATATTTCTATTTTACCTCCTCAATTTAGCATTATGGACAGGGAAAGACCTCATCTAAGATCTGCACAGAAATATTTTGCCTTCAAATTCATACCGTGATCGTAGCATGCATGGACTCGACTCATATGACTGGGATTTCCATGAAAAAGATTGTGGGCAGAAAATGGGTGATCACTGTACATTTCTCTTCTGTTTACTATTTATATTTATATTTTACTTCCTCAATTTAGCATTATGGACAGGGAAAGACCGAATCTAAGATCTGCAAAAAAATATTTTGCCATCAAATTCATACCGTGATCGTAGCATGAATGGACTCGACTCGTATGACTGGGATTTCGAAGAAAATGATTGTGGGCAGAAAATGGGTGATCACTGTACATTTCTCTTCTGTTTTCTATTTATATTTATATTTTACTTCCTCAATTTAGCATTATGGACAGGGAAAGACCTAATCTAAGATCTGCAAAAAAATATTTTGCCTTCAAATTCATACCGTGATCGTAGCATGCATGGACTGGACTCATATGACTGGGATTTCCATGAAAAAGATTGTGGGCCGAAAATGGGTGATCACTGTACATTTCTCTTCTGTTTCCTATTTATATTTCTATTTTACCTCCTCAATTTAGCATTATGGACAAGGAAAGACCTAATCTAAGATCTGCACAAAAATATTTTGCCTTCAAATTCATACCGTGATTGTAGCATGGATGGACACGACTCATATGACTGGGATTTCCATGAAAAAGATTGTGGGCCGAAAATGGGTGATCACCGTACATTTCTCTTCTGTTTCCTATTTATATTTCCATTGTACCTCCTCAATTTAGCATTATGGACTGGGAAAGACATAATCTAAAATCTGCACAAAAATATTTTGCCTTCAAATTCATACCGTGCTCGTAGCATGCATGGACTTGACTCATATGACTGGGATTTCCATGAAAAAGCTTGTGGGCCGAAAATGTGTGATCACTGTACATTTCTCTTCTGTTTCCTATTTATATTTATTTTAACTCCTCAATTTAGCATTATGGCCAGGTAAAGACCTAATCTAAGCTCTGTACAAAAATATTTTGCCTTCAAATTCATACCGTGATCGTAGCATGCATGGACTCGACTCATATGACTGGGATTTCCATGAAAAAGATTGTGGGCAGAAAATGGGTGGTCACTGTAAATTTCTCTTCTGTTTCTTATTTATATTTCTATTTTACTTCCTTAATTTAGCATTATGAACAGGGAAAGACCTAATCTAAGATCTGCAAAAAAATATTTTGCCTTCAAGTTCATACCGTGATCGTAGCATGCATGGACTCGACTCATATGACTGGGATTTCCATGAAAAAGATTGTGGGCAGAAAATGGGTGATCACTGTACATTTCTCTTCTATTTCCTATTTATATTTCTATTTTACTTCCTCAATTTAGCATTATGGACAGGGAAAGACCTAATCTAAGATCTGCACAAAAATATTTTGCCTTCAAATTCATACCGTGATCGTAGCATGCATGGACTCGACTCATATGACTGGGATTTCCATGAAAAAGATTGTGGGCAGAAAATGGGTGATCACTGTACATTTCTCTTCTGTTTCCTATTTATGTTTATATTTTCCTTCCTGAATTTAGCATTATGGACAGAGAAAGACCTCATCTAAGATCTGCAAAAAAATATTTTGCCTTCAAATTCATAGCGTGATCGTAGCATGAAAGGACTCGACTCCTATGACTGGGATTTCCATGAAAAAGATTGTGGGCAGAAAATGGGTGATCACTGTACATTTCTCTTCTGTTTCTTATTTATATTTCTATTTTACTTCCTCAATTTAGCATTATGGACAGGGAAAGACCTAATCTATGATCTGCACAAAAATATTTTGCCTTTAAATTCATACCGTGATCGTAGCATGCATGGACTCGAATCATATGACTGGGATTTCCATGAAAAAGATTTTAGGCAGATAATGGGTGATCACTGTACATTTCTCTTCTGTTTCCTATTTATATTTCTATTTTACTTCCTCAATTTAGCATTATGGACAGGGAAAGACCTAATCTAAGATCTGCACAAAAATATTTTGCCTTCAAATTCATACAGTGATCGTAGCATGCATGCACTCGACTCATATGACTGGGATTTCCATGAAAAAGATTGTGGGCAGAAAATGGGTGATCACTGTACATTTCTCTTCTGTTTCCTATTTATATTTATATTTTCCTTCCTGAATTTAGCATTATGGACAGAGAAAGACCTCATCTAAGATCTGCAAAAAAATATTTTGCCTTCAAATTCATACCGTGATCGTAGCATGCATGGACTCGACTCATATGACTGGGATTTCCATGAAAAAGATTGTGGGCAGAAAATGGGTGATCACTGTACATTTCTCTTCTGTTTCCTATTTATATTTATATTTTCCTTCCTGAATTTAGCATTATGGACAGAGAAAGACCTCATCTAAGATCTGCAAAAAAATATTTTGCCTTCAAATTCATAGCGTGATCGTAGCATGAAAGGACTCGACTCCTATGACTGGGATTTCCATGACAAAGATTGTGGGTTGAAAATGGGTGATCACTGTACATTTCTCTTCTGTTTCTTATTTATATTTCTATTTTACTTCCTCAATTTAGCATTATGGACAGGGAAAGACCTAATCTAAGATCTGCACAAAAATATTTTGCCTTCAAATTCGTACCGTGATCGTAGCATGCATGGACTCGACTCATATGACTGGGATTTCCATGAAAAAGATTGTGGGCAGAAAATGGGTGATCACTGTACATTTCTCTTCTGTTTCCTATTTATATTTCTATTTTACTTCCTCAATTTAGCATTATGGACAGGGAAAGACCTAATCTAAGATCTGCACAAAAATATTTTGCCTTCAAATTCATAGCGTGATCGTAGCATGCATGGACTCGACTCCTATGACTGGGATTTCCATGAAAAAGATTGTGGGTTGAAAATGGGTGATCACTGTACATTTCTCTTCTGTTTCCTATTTATATTTCTATTTTACTTCCTCACTTTAGCATTATGGACAGGGAAAGACCTAATCTAAGATCTGCACAAAAATATTTTGCCTTCAAATTCATACCGTGATCGTAGCATGCATGGACTCGACTCATATGACTGGGATTTCCATGAAAAAGATTGTGGGCAGAAAATGGGTGATCACTGTACATTTCTCTTCTGTTTCCTATTTATATTTATATTTTACCTCCTCAATTTAGCATTATGGACAGGGAAAGACCTAATCTAAGATCTGCAAAAAAATATTTTGCCTTCAAGTTCATACCGTGATCGTAGTATGCATGGACTCGACTCATATGACTGGGATTTCCATGAAAAAGATTGTGGGCAGAAAATGGGTGATCACTGTACATTTCTCTTCTGTTTCCTATTTATATTTATATTTTACCTCCTCAATTTAGCAATATGGCCAGGGAAAGACCTAATCTAAGCTCTGCACAAAAATATTTTGCCTTCAAATTCGTACCGTGATCGTAGCATGCATGGACTCGACTCATATGACTGGGATTTCCATGAAAAAGATTGTGGGCAGAAAATGGGTGATCACTGTACATTTCTCTTCTGTTTCCTATTTATATTTCTATTTTACTTCCTCAATTTAGCATTATGGACAGGGAAAGACCTAATCTAAGATCTGCACAAAAATATTTTGCCTTCAAATTCATAGCGTGATCGTAGCATGCATGGACTCGACTCCTATGACTGGGATTTCCATGAAAAAGATTGTGGGTTGAAAATGGGTGATCACTGTACATTTCTCTTCTGTTTCCTATTTATATTTCTATTTTACTTCCTCACTTTAGCATTATGGACAGGGAAAGACCTAATCTAAGATCCGCACAAAAATATTTTGCCTTCAAATTCATACCGTGATCGTAGCATGCATGGACTCGACTCATATGACTGGGATTTCCATGAAAAAGATTGTGGGCAGAAAATGGGTGATCACTGTACATTTCTCTTCAGTTTCCTATTTATATTTATATTTTACCTCCTCAATTTAGCATTATGGACAGGGAAAGACCTAATCTAAGATCTGCAAAAAAATATTTTGCCTTCAAGTTCATACCGTGATCGTAGCATGCATGGACTCGACTCATATGACTGGGATTTCCATGAAAAAGATTGTGGGCAGAAAATGGGTGATCACTGTACATTTCTCTTCTGTTTCCTATTTATATTTATATTTTCCTTCCTGAATTTAGCATTATGGACAGAGAAAGACCTCATCTAAGATCTGCAAAAAAATATTATGCCTTCAAATTCATAGCGTGACCGTAGCATGAAAGGACTCGACTCCTATGACTGGGATTTCCATGAAAAAGATTGTGGGCAGAAAATGGGTGATCACTGTACATTTCTCTTCTGTTTCTTATTTATATTTCTATTTTACTTCCTCAATTTAGCATTATGGACAGGGAAAGACCTAATCTATGATCTGCACAAAAATATTTTGCCTTTAAATTCATACCGTGATCGTAGCATGCATGGACTCGAATCATATGACTGGGATTTCCATGAAAAAGATTTTAGGCAGATAATGGGTGATCACTGTACATTTCTCTTCTGTTTCCTATTTATATTTCTATTTTACTTCCTCAATTTAGCATTATGGACAGGGAAAGACCTAATCTAAGATCTGCACAAAAATATTTTGCCTTCAAATTCATACAGTGATCGTAGCATGCATGGACTCGACTCCTATGACTGGGATTTCCATGAAAAAGATTGTGGGTTGAAAATGGGTGATCACTGTACATTTCTCTTCTGTTTCTTATTTATATTTCTATTTTACTTCCTCAATTTAGCATTATGGACAGGGAAAGACCTAATCTAAGATCTGCACAAAAATATTTTGCCTTTAAATTCGTACCGTGATCGTAGCATGAATGGACTCGACTCATATGACTGGGATTTCCATGAAAAAGATTGTGGGCAGAAAATGGGTGATCACTGTACATTTCTCTTCTGTTTCCTATTTATATTTATATTTTCCTTCCTCAATTTAGCATTATGGACAGAGAAAGACCTCATCTAAGATCTGCAAAAAAATATTTTGCCTTCAAATTCATAGCGTGATCGTAGCATGAAAGGACTCGACTCCTATGACTGGGATTTCCATGAAAAAGATTGTGGGTTGAAAATGGGTGATCACTGTACATTTCTCTTCTGTTTCTTATTTATATTTCTATTTTCCTTCCTCAATTTATCATTATGGACAGGAAAAGACCTAATCTAAGTTCTGCACAAAAATATTTTGCCTTCAAATTCATACCGTGATCGTAGCATGCATGGACTCGACTCATATGACTGGGATTTCCATGAAAAAGATTGTGTGCCGAAAATGGGTGATCACTGTACATTTCTCTTCTGTTTCCTATTTATATTTGTATTTTACCTTCTCAATTTAGCATTATGGCCAGGGAAAGAACTAATCAAGCTCTGCACAAATATTTTTTGCCTTCAAATTCATACCGTGATCGTAGCATGCATGGACACGACTCATATGACTGGGATTTCCATGAAAAAGTTTGTGGGCCGAAAATGTGTGATCACTGTACATTTCTCTTCTGTTTCCTATTTATATTTATTTTACCACCTCAATTTAGCATTATGGCCAGGTAAAGACCTAATCGAAGCTCTGCACAAAAATATTTTGCCTTCAAATTCATACCGTGATCGTAGCATGCATGGATTCGACTCATATGACTGGGATTTCCATGAAAAAGATTGTGGGCCGAAAATGGGTGATCACTGTACATTTCTCTTCTGTTTCCTATTTATATTTATATTTTACTTCCTTCATTTAGCATTATGGACAGGGAAAGACCTAATCTAAGATCGGCACTAAAATATTTTGCCTTCAAATTCATACTGTGATCGTAGGATGCATGGACTCGACTCATATGACTGGGATTTCCATGAAAAAGATTGTGGGCCGAAAATGGGTGATCACTGTACATTTCTCTTCTGTTTACTACTTATATTTCTATTTTGCCTCCTCAATTTAGCATTATAGACAGGGAAAGACCTAATCTAAGTTCTGCACAAATATATTTTGCCTTCAAATTCATACCGTGATCGTAGCATGCATGGACTCGACTCATATAACTGGGATTTCCATTAAAATATTGTGGGCCGAAAATGGGTGATCACTGTACATTTCTCTTCTGTTTCCTATTTATATTTCTATTTTACCTCCTCAATTTAGCATTATGGACAGGGAAAGACGTAATCTAAGATCTGCACAAAAATATTTTGCCTTCAAATTCATACCGTGATCGTAGCATGCATGGACTCGACTCATATGACTGGGATTTCCATGAAAAAGATTGTGGGCCGAAAATGGGTGATCACCGTACATTTCTCTTCTGTTTCCTATTTCTATTTTACCTCCTCAATTTAGCATTATGGACAGGGAAAGACCTAATCTAAGATCGGCACAAAAATATTTTGCCTTCAAATTCATAATGTGATCGTAGCATGCATGGAATCGACTCATATGACTGGGATTTCCATGAAAAAGATTGTGGGCCGAAAATGGGTGATCACTGTACATTTCTCTTCTGTTTCCTATTTATATTTCTATTTTATCTCCTCAATTTAGCACTATGGCCAGGGAAAGACCTAATCTAAGCTCTGCACAAAAATATTTTGCCATCAAATTCATACCGTGATCGTAGCATGCATGGACTCGACTCATATGACTGGGATTTCCATGAAATAGATTGTGGGCCGAAAATGGGTGATCACTGTACATTTCTCTTCTGTTTCCTATTTATATTTATATTTTACCTCCTCAATTTAGCATTATGGACAGCGAAAGATCTAATCTAAGATCTGCACAAAAATATTTTGCCTTCAAATTCATACCGTAATCGTAGCATGCATGGAATCTACTCATATGACTGGGATTTCGATGAAAAAGATTGTGGGCCGAAAATGGGTGATCACTGTACATTTCTCTTCTGTTTCCTATTTATATTTATATTTTACCTCCTCAATTTAGCATTATGGACAGCAAAAGATCTAATCTAAGATCTGCACAAAAATATTTTGCCTTCAAATTCATACCGTAATCGTAGCATGCATGGACTCGACTCATATGACTGGGATTTCCATGAAAAACATTGTGGGCCGAAAATGGGTGATCACTGTACATTTCTCTTCTGTTTCCTATTTATATTTATATTTTATCTCCTCAATTTAGCACTATGGCCAGGGAAAGACCTAATCTAAGCTCTGCACAAAAATATTTTGCCTTCCAATTCATACCGTGATCGTAGCATTCATGGACTCGACTCATATGACTGGGATTTCCATGAAAAAGATTGTGGGCCGAAAATGGGTGATCACTGTACATTTCTCTTCTGTTTACTATTTATATTTATATTTTACTTCCTCAATTTAGGATAATGGACAGGGAAAGACCTAATCTAAGATCTGCAAAAAAATATTTTGCCATCAAATTCATACCGTGATCGTAGCATGAATGGACTCGACTCGTATGACTGGGATTTCGAAGAAAATGATTGTGGGCAGAAAATGGGTGATCACTGTACATTTCTCTTCTGTATTCCATTTATATTTCTATTTTAACTCCTCAATTTAGCATTATGGACAGGGAAAGACCTAATCTAAGATCTGCACAAAAATATTTTGCCTTCAAATTCATACCGTGATCGTAGCATGCATGGACACGACTCATATGACTGGGATTTCCATGAAAAAGATTGTGGGCCGAAAATGGGTGATCACTGTACATTTCTCTTCTGTTTCCTATTTATATTTATATTTTACCTCCTCAATCTAGCATTATGGACAGGGAAAGACCTAATCTAAAATCTGCACAAAAATATTTTGCCTTCAAATTCATACCGTGATCGTAGCATGCATGAACACGACTCATATCACTGGGATTTCGATGAAAAAGATTGTGGGCCGAAAATGGGTGATCACTGTACATTTCTCTTCTGTATTCCATTTATATTTCTATTTTACTTCCTCAATTTAGCATTATGGACAGGGAAAGACCTAATCTAAGATCTGCACAAAAATATTTTGCCTTCAAATTCATACCGTGATCGTAGCATGCATGGACACGACTCATATGACTGGGATTTCCATGAAAAAGATTGTGGGCCGAAAATGGGTGATCACTGTACATTTCTCTTCTGTTTCCTATTTATATTTATATTTTACCTCCTCAATTTAGCATTATGGCCAGGGAAAGACCTAATCTAAGCTCTGCACAAAAATATTTTGCCTTCAAATTCATACCGTGATCGTAGCATTCATGGACTCGACTCATATGACTGGGATTTCCATGTAAAAGATTGTGGGCCGAAAATGGGTAATCACTGTACATTTCTCTTCTGTTTCCTATTCATATTTCTATTTTACCTCCTCAATTTAGCATTATGGACAGGGAAAGACCTAATCTGAAATCTGTACAAAAATATTTTGCCTTCAAATTCATACCGTGATCGTAGCATGCATTAACTCTACTCATATGACTGGGATTTCCATGAAAAAGATTGAGGGCGGAAAATGGGTGATCACTGTACATTTCTCTTCTGTTTCCTATTCATATTTCTATTTTACCTCCTCAATTTAGCATTATGGACAGGGAAAGACCAAATCTAAAATCGGCACAAATATATTTTACCTTCAAATTCATACCGTGATCGTAGCATGCATGGACTCGACTCATATGACTGGGATTTCCATGAAAAAGATTGTGGGCCGAAAATGGGTGATCACTGTACATTTCTCTTCTGTTTCCTATTTATATTTCTATTTTACCTCCTCACTTTAGCATTATGGACAGGGAAAGATCTAATCTAAAATCTGCACAAAAATATTTTGCCTTCAAATTCATACCGTGATCGTAGCATGCATGGACACGACTCATATGACTGCGATTTCCATGAAAAAGATTGTGAGCCGAAAATGGGTGATCACTGTTCATTTCTTTTCTGTTTCCTATTTATATTTCTATTTTACCTCCTCAATTTAGCATTATGAACAGGGAAAGACCTAATCTGAAATCTCTACAAAAATATTTTGCCTTCAAATTCATACCGTGATCGTAGCATGCATGGACTCGACTGATATGATTGGGATTTCCATGAAAAAGATTGTGGGCCGAAAATGGGTGATCACTGTACATTTCTCTTCTATTTCCTATTTATATTTATATTTTACCTCCTCAATTTAGCATTATGGCCAGGGAAAGACCTAATCTAAAATCTGCACAAAAATATTTTGCCTTCAAATTCATACCGTGATCGTAACATGCATGGACTCGACTCATATGACTGGGATTTCCATGAAAAAGTTTGTGGGCCGAAAATGGGTGATCACTTTACATTTCTCTTCTGTTTCCTATTTATATTTCTATTTACCTCCTCAATTTAGCATTATGGACAAGGAAAGACCTAATCTAAAATCTGCACAAAAATATTTTGCCTTCAAATTCATACCGTGATCGTAGCATGCATGGACTCGACTCATATGACTGGGATTTCCATGAAAAAGATTGTGGGCCGAAAATGGGTGATCACTGTACATTTCTCTTCTGTTTCCTATTTATATTTTTATTTTACCTCCTCAATTTAGCATTATGGACAGGGAAAGACCTGATCTAAGATCTGCACAAAAATATTTTGCCTTCAAATTCATACCGTGATCGTAGCATGCATGGACTCGACTCATATGACTGGGATTTACATGAAAAAGATTGTGGGCCGAAAATGGGTGATCACTGTACATTTCTCTTCTGTTTCCTATTTATATTTATATTTTACCTCCTCAATTTAGCATTATGGACAGGGAAAGACCTACTCTAAAATCTGCACAAAAATATTTTGCCTTCAAATTCATACCGTGATCGTAGCATGTATGGACTCGACTCATATGACTGGGATTTCCATGAAAAAGATTGTGGGCCGAAAATGGGTGATCACTGTACATTTCTCTTCTGTTTCCTATTTATATTTATATTTTACCTCCTCAATTTAGCATTATGGACTGGGAAAACCAAATCTAAATTCTGCACAAAAATATTTTGCCTTCAAATTCATACCGTGATCGTAACATGTATGGACTCGACTCATATGACTGGGATTTCCATGAAAAAGATTGTGGGCCGAAAATGGGTGATCACTTTATATTTCTATTCTGTTTCCTATTTATATTTCTATTTACCTCCTCAAATTAGCATTATGGACAGGGAAAGACCTAATCTAAAATCTGCACAAAAATATTTTGCTTTCAAATTCATAACGTGATCGTAGCATGCATGGACTCGACTCATATGACTGGGGTTTCCATGAAAAATATTGTGGGCAGAAAATGGGTGATCACTCTACATTTCTCTTCTGTTTCCTATTTATATTTATATTTTACTTCCTCAATTTAGCATTATGGACAGGGAAAGACCTAATCTAAGATCTGCAAAAAAATATTTTGCCATCCAATTCATACCGTGATCATAGCATTTATGGACTCGACTCATATGACTGGGATTTCCATGAAAAAGATTGTGGGCACAAAATGCGTGATCACTGTACATTTCTCTTCTGTTTCCTATTTATATTTCAATTTTACTACCTCAATTTAGCATTATGGACAGGGAAAGACCTAATACAAAATCTGCAAAAAAATATTTTGCCTTCAAATTCATACCGTGATCGTAGCATGCATGGACTCGACTGATATGACTGGGATTTCGATGAAAAAGATTGTGGGCTGAAAATGGGTGATCACTGTATATTTCTCTTCTGTTTCCTATTGATATTTCTATTTTACTTCCTCAATTTAGCATTATGGACAGGGAAAGACCTAATCTAAGATCTGCACAAAAATATTTTGCATTCAAATACATACCGTGATCGTAGCATGCATGGACTCGACTCATATGTCTGGGATTTCCATGAAAAAGATTGTCGGCAGAAAATGGGTGATCAATGTACATTTCTCTTCTCTTACCTATTTATATTTATATTTTACTTCCTTCATTTAGCATTATGGACAGGGAAAGACCTAATCTAACATCTGCACAAAAATATTTTGCCTTCAAATTCATACCGTGATCGTAGCATGCATGGACTTGACTCATATGACTGGGATTTCCATGAAAAAGATTGTGGGCAGAAAATGGGTGATCACTGTACATTTCTCTTCTGTTTCCTATTTATATTTCTATTTTACCTCCTCAATTTAGCATTATTGACAGGGAAAGACCTAATCTAAGATCTGCAAAAAAATATTTTGACTTCAAATTCATACCGTGATCGTAGCATGCATAGACTCGACTCATATGATTGGGATTTCCATGAAAAAGATTGTGGGCCGAAAATGGCTGATCACTGTACATTTCTCTTCTGTTTCCTATTTATATTTCTATTTTACTTCCTCAATTTAGCATTATCTACTGGCAAAGACCTAATCTAAAATCTGCACAAAAATATTTTGCCTTCAAATTCATACCGTGATCGTAGCATGTATGGACAAGACTCATATGACTGGGATTTC
This sequence comes from Acanthosepion lycidas, assembly GCA_963932145.1. NCBI lineage: Eukaryota > Metazoa > Mollusca > Cephalopoda > Sepiida > Sepiidae > Acanthosepion > Acanthosepion lycidas. The sequence goes on along the minus strand of CAWVQA010000999.1, from coordinate 704,555 downwards.
CATGAAAAAGATTGTGGGCCGAAAATGGGTGATCACTGTACATTTCTCTTCTGTTTCCTATATATATTTCTATTTTACCTCCTCAATTTAGCATTATGGAAAGGGAAAGACCTAATCTAAGACCTGCAAAAATATATTTTGCCTTCAAATTCATACCGTGATCGTAGCATGCGTGGACTCGACTCATATGACTGGGATTTCCATGAAAAACATTGTGGGCCGAAAATGGGTGATCACTGTACATTTCTCTTCTGTTTACTATTTATATTTCTATTTTACCTCCTCAATTTAGCATTATGGACAGGGAAAGACCTAATCTAAGCTCTGCAAAAAAATATTTTGTCTTCAAATTCATACCGTGATCGTAGCATGCATGGACTCGACTCATATGACTGGGATTTCCATGAAAATGATTGTGGGCCGAAAATGGGTGATCACTGTACATTTCTCTTCTGTTTCCTATTTATATTTCTATTTTACCTCCTCAATTTAGCATTATGGTCAGGGAAAGACCTAATCTAAGCTCTGCAAAAAAATATTTTGCCTTCAAATTCATACCGTGAACGTAGCATGCATGGACAAGACTCATATGACTGGGATTTCCATGAAAAAGATTATGGGCCGAAAATGGGTGATCACTGTACATTTTTCTTCTGTCTCCTATTTATATTTATATTTTACCTCCTCAATTTAGCATTATGGACAGGGAAAGACCTAATCTAACATCTGCACAAAAATATTTTGCCTTCAAATTCATACCGTGATCGTATCATGCATAGACACGACTCATGTGACTGGGATTTCCATGAAAAAGATTGTGGGCCGGAAATGGGTGTTCACTGTACATTTTTCTTCTGTTTCCTATTTATGTTTCTATTTTACCTCCTCAATTTAGCATTATGGACAGGGAAAGACCTAATCTAAGCTCTGCAAAAAAATCTTTTGATTTCAAATTCATACCGTGATCGTAGCATGCATAGACTCGACTCATATGATTAGGATTTACATGGAAAAGATTGTAGGCCGAAAATGGGTGATCACTGTACATTTCTCTACTGTTTCCTATTTATATTTATATTTTACTTCCTCAATTTAGCATTATCTACTGGCAAAGACCTAATCTAAAATCTGCACAAAAATATTTTGCTTTCAAATTCATACCGTGATCGTGGCATGCATGGACTCGACTCATATGACTGGGATTTCCATGAGAAAGGTAGTGGGCCGAAAATGGGGGATCACTGTACATTTCTCTTCTGTTTCCTATTTATATTTATATTTTACCTCCTCAATTTAGCATTATGAACAGATAAAGACCTAATCTAATTTCTGCACAAATATATATTGCCTTCAAATACATACCGTGATCGTAGCATGCATGGACTCGACTCATATGTCTGGGATTTCCATGAAAAAGATTGTCGGCAGAAAATGGGTGATCAATGTACATTTCTCTTCTGTTTCCTATTTATATTTATATTTTACCTCCTCAATTTAGCATTATGGACAGAGAAAGACCTAATCTAAAATCTGCAAAAAAATATTTTGCCTTCAAATTCATACCGTGATTGTAGCATGAATGGACTCGACTCATATGACTGGGATTTCCATGAAAAAGACTGTGGGCACAAAATGGGTGATCACTGTACATTTGTCTTCTGTTTCCTATTTATATTTCTATTTTACTTCCTTAATTTAGCATTATGGACAGGGAAAGACCTAATCTAAAATCTGCAAAAAAATATTTTGCCTTCAAATTCATACCGTGATCGTAGCATGCATGGACTCGACTGATATGACCGGGATTTCCATGAAAAAGATTGTGGGCAGAAAATGGGTGATCACTGTACATTTCTATTCTGTTTCGCATTACTATTTCTATTTTACTTCCTCAATTTAGCATTATGGACAGGGAAAGACCTAGTCTAAGATCTGCAAATAAATATTTTGCCTTCAAATTCATACCGTGATCGTAGCATGCATGGACTCGACTCATATGACTGGGATTTCCATGAAAAAATTTGAGGGCCGAAAATGGGTGATCACTGTACATTTCTCTTCTGTTTCCTATTTATATTTATATTTTACCTCCTCAATTTAGCATTATGGACAGGGAATGACCTAATCTAAGATCTGCACAAAAATATTTTTCCATCAAATTCATACCGTAATCGTAGCATGCATGGACTCGACTCATATGACTGGGATTTCCATGAAAACCTTCGTGGGCCGAAAATGGGTGATCACTGTACCTATCTCTTCTGTTTCCTATTTATATTTATATTTTACCTCCTCAATTTAGCATTATGGACAGGGAAAGACCTTATCAAAGATCTGCACAAAAATATTTTACCTTCATATTCATACCGTGATCGTAGCATGCATGTACTCGACTCATATGACTGGGATTTCCATGAAGAAGGTTGTGGGCCGAAAATGGGTGATCACTGTACATTTCACTTCTGTTTCCTATTACTATTTCTATTTTACTTCCTTAATTTAGAATTATGGACAGGGAAAGACCTAATCTAAGATCTGCAAAAAAATATTTTGCCTTCAAATTCATACCGTTATCTTTTCGGACACCGTAAAGTGACAACGGTGACAGAAGTGACATGTTCGAAACTCAGTTTGCCGCATGAAAGCGAACGAAAAATGCTTGTAGCCATGCACAGAGTGAGAGATTCCACACAATTTGATAACAATTAGGAAGAGAATCCAGCTACTGGAAAAAATTTATAAAGCAATGAATTGGGGGACGAATAGGTCTCGAATCGTCGAAGGTCAGTCCCTCCCCACAGAAGCGACCGAAATAAACATTTGACTGATGGAGTCAGCAGGTAATTCCACACAATCTGACATCTATATCATGAGGATCCCCTAGAGAGGAAAAAGTAGATATGCGATCTCTTCGGGCTAACCGCTTTTCAGAAACTGTAAAGTGCCAATGGTGACAGCAGTGACATGGTCGAAGCTGCAGTTTGCCGCATGAAAGCGAACGAAAAATGCTCGTAGCCATGCAAAGATTGAGAGATTCCACACAATTTGATACCAATTTGGAAGAGATTCCAGCTACTGGAAAAAATTTATATAGCAATGAATTGGGGGAGGGACCCCCAGTTTTGGTGCGGATGAAAATACCACCAAATTCACTAACGCTCGGTCCCGAATCGTCGAAGGTCACTCCCTCCCCACAGCAGCGACTGAAATAAACCTTTGACTGATGTAGTAAGCAGGAAATTCCCCACAATCTGACATCTATCTCATGAGGATCCCCTGGAGAGGAAAAAACTGAAATGTGATCTCTTTGAGCAAACCGCTTTTCGGACACCGTACGGTGACAGCAGTGACATGGTCCAAGCTGCAGTTTGCCGCATGAAAGCGAACAAATAATGCTTGTAGCCGTGGACAGAGTGAGAGATTCCAAACAATTTGATACCAATTTGGAAGATATTCCAGCTACTGGAAAAAAATTTATAAAGCAATGAATTGGGGGAACACCTGCCCAGTTTTGATGCGTATGCAAATACCAACAAATTCACTAACGCTAGGTCCCGAATCGTCGAAGGTCACTCCCTCCCCACTCAAGCGACTGAAATAAACCTTTGACTGACGGAGTCAGCAGGAAATTCCCCACAATCTGACATCTCATGAGGATCCCCAAGAGAGGAAAAAGTAGAAATGGGATCTCTGCGAACAAACCGCTTTTCGGACACCGTAAAGTGCCAATGGTGACAGCAGTGACATGGTCGAAGCTGCAGTTTGCCGAATGAAAGCGAACGAAAAATGCTTGTAGCCATGCACAGAGTGAGAGATTTCACACAATTTGATACCTATTTGGAAGAGATTCCAGCTACTGGAGAAAAATTATAAAGCAATGAATTGGGGGAGGCCCCCCCCAGTTTTGGTGTGCATGAAAATTCCAACAAATTCACTAACGCTAGGTCCCGAATCGTCGAAGGTCACTCCCTCCCCACACAAGCGACTGAAATAAACATTTGACTGATGTAGTCAGCAGGAAATTCCCCACAATCTGACATCTATCTGGTGAGGATCCCCTGGAGAGGAAAAAATAGAAATGCGATCTCTTCGAGCAAACTGCTTTTTGGACACCGTACTGTGACAGCAGTGACATGGTCGAAGCTGCAGTTTGCCGCATGAAAGTGAATGAAAAATGCTTGTAGCCATGAACAGAGTGAGAGATTCCGCAGAATTTGATACCAATTTGGAAGAGATTCCAGCTACTGGAAAAAATTTATAATGCAATGTATTGGGCGTGGCCCCCCAGTTTTGGTCCGCTTCCAACAAATTCACTAACGGTAGGTCCCGAATCGTTGAAGTTCACTCTCTCCCCACGCAATCGACTTAAATAATTATTTGACTCGTGGATTAAGCAAGAAATTCCTCATAATTTGATATCAATTTCATGAGGGTGCCCAAGAGTGGAGAAAGTTGAAATCTGATCTCTTCGAGAAAACCGCTTTTCGGACACCGTAAATTGCCAGCGTTGACACGATCAAAGCTAGACTTTGCACTGTAAAAGCTGCTGACAAATTCTTGTAGACATGGACAGAGTGAGAGATTTTGCACAATTTAATACCAATTTTGAAGAGATTTCATCTGCTGGAAAAAAGTTATAAAGCAGGGAAATGGTGAGGGATCCCCCAGTTTTGGTCCACTTCAAAATTCCGACAAATTCACTACATGAGGTCCCGTATCGTTGAACATCACTCCCTCCCTACAGAAGCACACTGTAAATTGCCCACGGTGACAGCAGCGACACACTCGAACCTACACTTTGCACTATAAAAGCAAATGAAAAATGCTTGTAGACATCGACAGAGTGAGAGATTTCGCACAATTTAATACCAATTTTGAAGAGATTTCATCTGCTGGAAAAAATTTATAAAGCAGGGATATGGTGAGAGATCCCCCAGTTTTTGGTCCGCATGAAAATTCCAACAAATTCAATAACACAAGGTCCCGTATCCTCGAACATCACTCCCTCCCTACAGAAGTGACTGAAATAATTCTTTGACTCCTGCATTAAGCAGGAAATTCCACACAATGTGATATATATTTTATGAGGGTTCCTTAGATGGGAAAAATTTGTATTGCAATCTTATCGAGCAAACCGGTTTCCGAACACTGTCAGTTATCAAAGGCCACAGCATCTACATGGTCGTTGCTGTATCGTGTCTATTAAACCTATTTTAAAATCATTCTAGACAGGCCTGTGTCGAGACATTCAGCCCAATTTAATATCAAAAATTGAAGTTATTTCACTTACTGGATAAAAGTTAAGTAGTGAAAATGTGTGATCACCCAGTTACGGTCCGCATGAAAAATCCCACAATTCTACTAACCCAAGTTACCGTATCATCTAAGGCCTTCTCTCCCTACTCAATCTACTTAAATAATTCTTTCATACATGGATTAAGCAAGAAATTCCGCTCAATCTCATATCTATTTTATGAGGGCTCCATAGAGGGGCAAAGTTCAAATGCAATCTTATCGAGCAAACCGGTTTTCGGACACTGTAAACTTTGAAAGGGCACAGCAGCGACATGGTCGATGCTTTACTTTGCTCTATTAAGCCAAATTTGAAATCCTTCAAGACAGGCATGAGTCGACAAATTCTGCACAATTTAATACTTGCACTAAAAGATTGCAATTGTTTTTTTTTATTTTCTCATGTATCAAACTACATTAGAATCAATAATAAAATCAATATGAATAAAAATTTTGGAAAATACCATTTTTGAGGTTTCTATTACTAGTAAGGGCTAAAACCTCGATCTTCGATGTCTGATTTAAGGCTTATATCTTGCAAAAAATGATTGCAATAGTTTTTTTTCTTTTCTTACCCATCAAACCACATAAGAATCAATAATAAAATCCAAAAATAAAAAAATTTTGGAAAATGGTATTTTTGAGGCTTCTCTTACTACTAGGGGCTAAAACCACTATCTTCGATGTCTGATTTAAGGCATATATCTTGCATGAAAAGGATTGCTATTGTTTTGTTTTTTTTCTTACTCATCTAACTACATTAGAATCAATAATAAAATGAATATGAATAAAAAGTTTTGGAAATTGGCATTTTTGAGGCTTCTATTACTATGAGGGTTTAAAACCGCTATCTTCCATGTCTTATTTAAGGCATATATCTTGCACGAATATGATTGCAATTGTTTTTTTCTTATCTTATGCATCTAACTACATAAGAATTAATAATAAAATCAATATGAATAAAAAATTTTGATCCCCCAGTTTTGGGCCTCATGAAAATCCCAACAAATCCACTAACACAAGTCGACGTATCATCAAACGCCACATTGTCCATACTTAAGCAACTGGAAAAATTCTTTTATACATGGATTAAGCAAGAAATTAAGAAGAAATGCAGACCCATTGAGCAAACCGGTTTTCGGACATCTTAATTGTTAAAGGACACAACAGTGACATTGTCAAAGCTGCACTTTGCTCGATTCAACCAAATGAAAAATCCTTGTAGACATGGATGTATTGATAAATTTCCTACAATACTAATTTTTAAAATATTTCATTTAATGGAAAAAGTGGGTTGACAACTCTAAAACTCTGTAGAATGCAGTGTGTATTATACAATGCACTGGCTGATAGGTTGAGTAGCACTGGCATTGAATTACATTGCCTTTCATTGTATCATTCTCATCATTTATTTTTGCCAGCAGACTCATTCATACATTACATTCGAGGTAACAACAGTTTCATGATGTTTTTTTCCTTCTTTTTTTTTTTGAATAATGTTAACCCTGTGCAAGGCTCAAAAGCCACTCAGTTTATGAGGATATATGGGGAAGATAACTGTTGACTCTAGATTCAAACAGGTTAAGCTTGTTGGGATTGGGTAAGCATTCTCTTGTGAGTCAAATCAACAAAGCAACATTTCATGGCATCTACAGCTAGACTTTTACATATTTTGTATTATGAGATATCTGACAGAGTCCTTTCCCACAAGTGTGGGAGGGTGAAATCATGCAGTGTACTGTTTATTCTAATGGTATTGGCAATTAATTATCACCATTATACTATTCTCACTCCCAAAGAAGGAAACCATCCACTATCCTATCCCAAATGTGTCAGTAATATCACAGTTTTATCTAATGGGTTACTAAGGAGTTTCTTGAATTAATCCAATATCCATGTGACTAATATAAATTAAGTTCTCTCTTATTGATATAGATTTGGTTAAAAGAGAATCCATTTTTCTGATGATGCTATTTCATTTTTTTCACTATTTTATCAAGTTCTTCCCATGATAATGCTGGGAGTGGCTTCAGACTTTTGAATATATATATATATATATATATATATATATATATATATATATATATATATATTACAAGTAGATAAAATTCAATACCCCATAGGATAAAGAGCCATTTTACCCAGAACCAGCTTGTCAACACCAAGAAGTTAGATAAAGAAATGAATCAATGTTTTTGTAAATACGAAGAAAGAGGGGGGAAATTAACAACTAGGAGTAAATGTATTTAAAAAGACAAGCCCATTGTGGGTGAAATGGCTATATATCATATGGGGTATTGAATTTTATCTACAGTAATTCCTGTTTGCTTTATAATAAATATATTGAGATCTCTTCTGTGGATCAGTCTTAATATTTTATATTACGAGGATTCACATGGATTACTTACTATATATATATATATTTAAAGTATGCTATATTTATGAGCTATAACTGCCTCAGCAAGTTGGCATAGTACTCACCATTGATGGTAACTCCTAAACCGTATTTGTCTGCAAACATTTATTGGTATTTTTTAAATAATCGTGTACATTTACACCAGAATGGAAATTTTCATTACAATTGGTTTCTGGGGCTTAATATGCAAATTTACTGAAAAATGACCCTGGATCTTTACTGACTGAGCATAAAAACACAATAATATTTGACTAATTAATTTAATGAAATTACTTATTATTCAACATTCTAGTATTATCACTTAATAAACATTAAAGAATTTAACACTGAAAAATGATGAGACCTCAAAAAACAGAAACGTGATTCTACAGAAGGATACTGAGGATACCAAGGACTGAATATGTAAGCAACAAGTAAGAATTAAGTTTTAAAGAAAATGGAAACCAGAAGGAAACTTATACTTAACATATGTTGATAGTTGAAATTTCCTTGGCACATAATGAGTAAAGAGGGCTTGGCAAATCTGATACTCGCAAGAAGGCAAGAGGGACAGAGGAAAATAATGTATAACCTATTTAGTAAGCTTGAGTAAATGGAACAAGGTTTAGGAGAAATAACAAAAAAATGAATTATTAAGAGCTATGAAGGATAGGAAGTTGTGGAAAGCCATGATTGCCTACATCATGAAGAGAGGAAGTCAGCTTTTAAGACATCCATTTTGCTATTAACTTCTTTCAAGGAATCTTTGAGTAGATTGTAACTTATAGCTTTATCATTTATTATTTCAGATCCTTGTTTCTCAGTTGGTGTTTTCATTCACATCAATGTTCCCTGAAAGAAAACAAGGTGTGCCCCACATTAACAGGACAATAATTTATGGATCATTTTTATATTTAAAAAAATCTTTCTTTTTAAAACTTAAAGACACCAAGCAATGTAATGTCTAAAAAAAAAGAAATTAATGCTTATTTCAGGAGACCTCTGTATTATTTTCCTATTTTCAAATTTCATGATTAATGATTTCCTTATTAAAATTTAAAGTATGCCCCAGAATTTCAGTTATTCTACAAGTGTGTCCTGAATTAAAAAAAAAATGTTTGTGAAATACAAAGAGTTTAGATTGGATTAAAGCTAAAAGTAACAAGACCTCAACAGAATCCAGAGATGGAAATAGGATATGATGGGTCCTGATCTGGCATCTCATCTACTGTCAATTTCTCACAGATGTACCTTTGCTTCCCTCTGTCTTTTCTACAAGTATTTTCACAGCAACTGCTCTGATGAACTACTTTCTCTGGTTCCCAAACTGCATGAATTCAAGCATGCTACTAGGTTGAAATGATTAAATATAGCCGTCTCTTCTACTCGAATAGCTTCTTATCTTGCACTTCCCATCTGTGGAACTCCCTTCCTCTTAGTTGCTTCCCTTATAGCTACAATCTTCAAATATGCATATGTCAATAGACATGTTCTAATGCTTTGTTTCCCGTCTTTCTCTTTCTTCTTTCCTCAAACACACCACTTTACTCTTGCTCTCATTCACTGTACCACCTACGTGCTAGTAGGACTTCCACCTTGCATGGAGTGAAATGCTAAAAAAAAAACAACAAAAAAACATACCCACCTTACAAGACACCAACATGCAGAGTCACCTGTCACTTTATTTTCTGATTGTATACACCAGCAAACATTTTCATGAAGAGGAGATGAGATGGTCGGATGAGCAAATCAAAACTGAAAATGCCATAAACAAAGGAAATTATTCAATTAATATTCTAGTATTAAAAAATCAAACTGCTGGATACATTCATCAAAATCAATAAATGGAACAGATCAATAGTTATATATGGTATCAGACTATTGATAAATGCAGGGCTAATATCATTCTTAAGTCAAACAAATTGCTAACAAAAATTGATTTCAATTGCTTCATCAATTTAGTTTTTGATTTTGGATTATTTTTATAATTATTTCAATTACATAACATTGTGTTTAATAAAATTCTAAATGTCAAATTTACCATTTATTTTTCATCTTGTAATTTAAATATGAATGCTATTTTTTCTGTGACTTTCTTTATTTACAAAGTGTATTCCTTTTCCACAACTGTTCCTAAGTGATTCTGGTAATGCTTTGCAATTGCAAAGACAAGTTTGTCAGATGAACGACTACTTATTTCTCTACATATTTAACTATCCTGCTCAATTTCCCCCCACCCCACCCCATTGGTGGCACTCACAGAAGATCAGACAGGAAGAGTCTGATGCCTTGCTGTATGATTGCTACAAATTCATGGGTATAAATTGGATGCTAAAAATAAATGGTTATTATTCAGAGAAAAATAGATATTTTTTTTTAGTGATGTGTATATAGTCCAAAAGGATATTAATATGCATACAAAATTTGATTAACCAGTGATTAGCCGAGACAGCTTCTCTGTTGACCAATCAGAGAACAGAATTATGTAACTTTATCTTATACATGAATGTCCAGGTGCTACAACGTTATCAGCAGAGAAAATAGAATTAAAAAGTCAATTTGGTTCGGTTGTTTTTTTTATGAGTCAAATGGCTTGTTTAATATCAAAATCTAAATATTAAAAATTCAAATCATGAAATAATATCATTCTTTTGAATTATTTATAAATTAAAGAGAATGATTTTATTTCATGGTTAAATTATAATTACGTATCTGCATTTTTGAAACAAATAACCTAACAAAATCAAATAAGAAGTAAAAACTTGTTTCTCTTTTCAATAAATGAAATTAATCATACCAAATTGTTTGTTTTTTTTTTAATTTTAAAAATCTTTTTTGACAATCTGTGCCATGTTTTCAATTTTGCTATATGACCCGGAGGATAAATTTTTATTAATTTTACTATAAATATGTATCTTTCATACTTTTTTTTATGAAAATATATTGTTTGTGACCTTATGTATAAAGTACAGCTATACAGGGGAGTTAACCATTTTTACCTATTCTTCTTACATGCCTCAACTTCAAACAGTAACCCTCTACATTGAGTAGCTCTTGAGCCTTGTTTTAGGTGAACAATTAGTTAAAAAAAATAATGTTAACAATAATTCAAATAAATTCAGTTCTTTCTTTAAATTATTTATGGAAGATTAAGCCATTTCATAAATACCAATGAAGGCAGCTAACATTTCTTCAGAAATATCAGTGTACATGTAGCCTGGTTTTTTAAGCTCCATTAAGTACCACATGGTTTATGGTTGAGTTTTCTTTTCATTCAACAGCAAAAACAAATGCCAACTGAATGTTTTATGCAATTTTTGTAGCACAAATCAATATTCTTTGCAAAAGTATATTGAGGAATATAAGTGGAAGAGAATTTGCTTTTTTATCAAATGAAGGATTGTCAACAATTAATTTCCAATCCATTTTGTTTAATTCTAATCAGAGACTAACATTCAAAATACTTGTTTTGAAAAGCAAGTCAAATTAAGATGAAACAAAAAGAGGAAAACTAGAATTTTCAATGTTTAATAAAAATTCAATATTAATACTAATACTACTTGATGAAAAACAATAGAAATTAAATAAGTCAAAATTGACTAATGACTGTCGATGCTTCATCTTATAAAAATTCCAGATAATATTACTACAAATACTAAGAGAGAAAAAAGCTGACAGAAATATTGTGGAGAAATTAACTGTTGGTCAGACAGCAAAGGAGAAGAGTATTTACCTTGTGTTGTTCAAATGCTTACTAAACAAAAGCTTGTTATTTTCTGTACTATCCCTTTAGAGTTACAGTGGTCACATGACAGGTTTACTATGTGATCCCTGAAGTTGCATAAAAAGAAGGGAAAAATCTTTTTTTTATTGATAAATTTACCTTCTATATTTATACATCACAGAGAAGTGGCAATATATTTTGCAACTTGAGATAAGTGCTATTGCTCCCCCCCTCTCTGCTCAACCTGACTAGTCTCCATTCGTTTTGGGGATTGGGAGCATTTTCTCAACAGTACTAATCAAAAATTAATATTGGTTGACAATATTTTATCTAATAAAGAATAAATCAATATTACCACCACCACTGCTAATACTAATAATAATAGCGGTAAAAATAATCGCAAATATGGCATCAAACATCCAAGGGGAAAATGTAAAAGTTTAATGGTTAAACTGGGTCTTTTGCCAACCACAAAAGTCCCAGCAGCTTAATCTGTAGAGCAGCAGCTGAACATAGATTTCCTCAAGTAAAAAGGTTGAAAGTAATATCTCACCTGGAGTCTATTCCTTATTTCCATTCCGTATTGTTTACTGCTGTGGTGAAAAGTAACATCAGATATCTATCAAAAATTAATAAAAGATAACATTCCTAAACATAATGCTTGAACTGAAAGTTTGAAACATAAACGGCATCTACTGATTTGCATATTTATGAAAAATTTCAAATGAAAAAGAGCCACTTGGTTAGATGGGCTGTAGACAGTGCAGAAAACAACTATCAACCACCGAGACTCTAAAAGTAATGTTTTTCTCCAAATGTTGTTTTTCATATTCCATAGATGTTAATATCACAAATCAATAGCAATAATGGATCTTTGTTTCTACCAGAAAATATCATCAGATGTTTAACAAGAATAGTGCTAGCACAGTTACTTTAATAGCTTCTGAAGAAATTTAAAATATTTGCTTCATTTATGACTTGTAAAGGATTTTTATAGACGGTTTAAGAGCCATTCGAAGGGTGTTATCACTAACATTTTTGTCAAGATTTACAAACTATGTTTCATTCAATTTTTCAAACTAACGTAATTCCCCACATATAAGTACCTCCACGAGATTGCTAAAAAAAGCATGATGAAAAAGACGCCAAACTTGACGAAAACAAAATTTTATCGTCTAAACGTTTGTTATTATTAAGAAGAAAGATCAAAGTAATTTTGGGGTATTTTTTACATTTTATAATCGTTCCTAGCACGTCCGAAATTTTCGTTAAAAATCTAGTTTTTTTTTTTTTTTGAGTCAGCAAAATTGACCATTTTTTCCATTTAAAAAAAAAACTAGAAATCTCACTTTGAAATTCTTTTAAATATCAATTATCATTTTTTCAAAACTTATTTTAAAAAATCCGACATTATAATGTTTATTTAAAATATTTTGAACCAAACTTAACTTAGCTTTTGTGTCAAGAAGATGTAATTTGAAAATAAAACAAAGCCGGTCAAACTTTCGCGTCTCTTGACAGGTGATGAATGACATATTTACGAATTCCATGAGGCTAATTTATTCTACGGAAGGAGAAAAGTGAAATAATTTACATTTAAGCGAACAAATTATTTACCTCGTTATTTTAACGAAAACTTTCAGCGGTCTAATTTTTTTTTTTGTACTTAGCTTTCACCTTTACGTTTATGATGCTTTATGGAAAGTATATTATAAAGAAATTAAAATAAGACTGTTAAGAGTGACATTAAATTTCATATTTCCTAAGAAATGTGTCTAATTCATTTATAGGTACCTTTATCAGAACTGTACATAAAATACTACAATTTTATGTACATTTATTACATTTTACTGTTATCTGTATTTGCATTCATTTTATTAATTTTGATATTTCATTTATGGAAAAATGTCATAACTGAGATTAATATAAAAATAAGATCATATAAATTTCATAAGATGATACTGATACTTGTAGGTACCCTTTTCAGTTGAAATTGAAAAATCAAATTAACTTCTCCACACGTGTTCCGCAAAAGTAAAGGCCTTAACAGCGGAGAATAACGCAACTTAATTATATTCTGGTTGGTCTTCCGTACTTTATAATTACAGCCCGGTTATAAGCACAAAATTACATTTCTTAATTACTGTGGTTCTTCTGATTAGTCAAAATGATACAATTTACAACGCGCTAAAAAAGATCTATCTCATAAGGACACTTAGGAAAATCGATGGGTCTTTTAACTAATTTTATAATATTTTAATGTAAATCTATTATAACTAATAACTTTTAACTAATTTTATAATATTTAAATGTAAAATCTATTATCATTAAAGAAATAAATAATTGTATTAAAAATTCATTTTTCATCGAAAAAATTTTTTTGCTTACAGGATTTATTGTCCATATTCATAAAAACAACTAAAAGAAATAAAAGCATTTGAAATTAAATAATATCTTTCTTTTATTGGGTTTTGTATGTTACAATTCAGAGCTGATTTTCAGGTACGTTGGCTCCAATTAAAAACAAAAAAAGACATGCTTTGCATTCCTCAATAAAGCCCTGTGCTTTTAATTTTTGTAATCACTAAACCCGATGCGATCGAATTTCTAGCGTTTTCATAAAATTAGTTGGTTGAGGGGGTAATAAATATTTAAAAAAAATATTTCTACCATGACCTAAATAAAAAAAACATTTATAATAATTTCGATCATCTGTGAATAGTTCCTGAAAGTTTCATTAACACCCGATAATTATTTCTATTTTTGCACGATTTTTCAAATTAATGTGTGTCATACCAAAAAAACGTGCTAAAAATTGTCTGTTATTTACTAGTTCCGCTGATACAAACAGAAACAAAGTTTTTTAATCAAAATTTAGTATGTTCTAAAAAGAAGGAAACATTTTTAAAAATAAAAAAAAAAACTTTGGTCTTTCCTCTTAATAACATAAGCATTTAGACAATAAAATTTTGTTTTCGGCAAGATTGGCGTCTTTTTCATCAAGCTATGCTCTTTTTTTTAGCGATTTCGTGGAGGTACATAGTATAATACGACTTCATCCATAATACGCACCCCTAAAATTTTGGCTGAAAATGTGGGGAAAATGCTTCTACAAACGTAGAATACGCACCCCTTGTTTGGTAATCAAACCCCATAAACTCTACCTCCACAATTTCATTACGGCCAGCGTTTCCTACTCTTATTAGCAAAAAATGGTTATAAACATAGAATAATATTCTGATTTAGTTTTATAATAATTCTTATTTTATTTTACATTTCTAAGTATTCTTAGGTACATATGATAGTATTTAACATCCTTATGCGGTCGCAATCGCCGAATGTTTTTGTCAAATTGACGTCTGTTTGTGGTGAATAGTCATTTCGTAACTAAAATCAACCTATGAAAACGCAAATTTTAAAGATTCTTTTTGTTGCTGCGCATAATACGGACTCCTAATTTTGCTTAATTTTTTTTAGAAAAAAATGCGTATTATACATGGGGGAAATTTGAATAAATTGATTTCTTTGGAAAAACCCTCTTTGTCAAAAACCCTACTTTGTGGTTATATAATTTCTCTAATTTTAGGACTTCATGGCAAACAATTTTTAACAGCGACGAATAATAAATTCAACGCTGTTAATAACAAGAGGAACTAGAGATGATCAAATGTCTATGAAGTGTATTTAAAGTTTCAATTTTAAACAGTAATATTCAAAATTTAAAGAAAGGAAAAGAAGTTCGGTTACCTTTCGTAGTTGAAATTAAGTCTTTTTTCTGATCTCTCTTTTACTTGTTTTGATTTCTTCGTCTTCTCTTTTCTCAGCAAATAAAAACACCAGTTGACGTTTGTTTTTGGTTTGATTTTTTCGGGTTTTTTTTTTGTTTTTGTTTTTTTAGTGGGGAGAGAGGGGGGGTGGCTTATGACGAGTGACAAAGATTCCCCCGGCAACTCAAAAAGTTTTAACGAGAGAGGAAAAGTCTTGTCTTTTATACAGCTTCTATGGATGATCTTATTTCAGTCAACAGGGGTGACATTTGCACTAAGTCAGTAAGAGCTGACATCGCTAGCTCGTTAACTGAATGCTGTAAGTTCAATCCTTGCGCTAGGCAGTACATTTTATTATTTTTCTCTTCAACATCACATTCTATAATATTTCAAAATAAACAACATGTTCAGCAAGACATCAATTTTCTAAATTTCCTTTTACCATTATGAAAAGTCCATTTGAATTTCAAACTTTTAGACATTAATACATCGGAGTTACCATGTAAAAAAAAACAAAAAACAACTAATTAACTAATGTTTGTTATTTACTCCGAATTGTTATTTACTACAACAAATAATTTTATTTTTAAAATTTGCTGTTTTTCATCTGTTTAAAATAAATAATTCGGTACAGGCAGTTTTCACAGAATCTACATTATTTTTATTTATTTAGATAATTCTGTAGAACTTTTTCGGTTCCGCTTGACGTTAGTAGTGTAGTAATGGCAGGCGAGAACAATTGTTTTGAAGAAATATGAAGTAAGTTCGTTGACTAATAATATCAGTCCTAAAATATAGAAATTTATAACAAAAATAATATTTCTAAATTATTTAAACCCGCTTCTAAAAAAGGAGCTTATTCTTAGAAACCCAAATTCTTAAATTTACTTTACGTAGATGACCCCTTCATACTCTGGTCAACCCAGGAAGAAGTCCAATTTCTCCTGAACCAAGTGAACTCAATAAGATCATCGAAACAGTTCCCAGTGGACAGAAAAAACGACATCAAACTCGCAAACTGCACTAATATCTCGAACAGAGCATAGCTTCAAGACATCTCTATACCGCAAGCCAACATTCACCGACCTATACCTCAACTTCAACTCCTAACAGGCATACAGTGTAAAGAAAGGAGTTGTCCCCTGCTTACAACATCGAGCAAAAGTCATAAGTGGTGATTCAGAGACATATGACCAAGAAATGGTCAGTAGAAGCAGTACTCTACAACGTAACAACTAATCTAGGTACATGACAGCAGCTCCTACAAACTGGGATAGAAGGATACAAGAGGATAACTATATTCAGAAAACAGCTTCGGTCAACTTATGTGAAGGGATTATCGGAAAAAAATACAAAAGATCTGAGATCTATATAACATCTGGACGACCTTCAAAAGTTTTTGAAAACTTCGCAGACACGTCTTTCGGTTAAGAAATAGAGGAGAACTTGATTGAGGACTATGTGTTCACCATCCCCTGCAGTTTTGGTAAGAAAGGAAAAACGGGCTGCTCCCTTAAGACTGCAAGAACATCGTAAAACCATAACACGAGGGGAAATAGAAAAATCAGGCGGAGCTGACCACATATGAAGGAAAAAGTGAGATCACCGCCCCTTGTTGTTTTACTTTTAAATGTAATTTTTTATCACAACATTTGTTGAAGCATGCGGCCCCCCAAAAAGTTTGGGAACCACTGCTCTAGCGGAACAAAACTTGTTAACAAAAAAGGAAAGGCCAGATAAACAGAATAAAGAAATATATATAAATATATATATATAACAATCAAGAATGATCTTAAACTGCAAATCACCACCATACCAATTTATTTTTTAATAACTTACCAACTTACCAGATACATTTTTGGTTTCCTTATTTTTATCAGATAGAAAAGAATGAAAGAATCTTTCTTGTTGGCCGTATTCAATATATTTATATATATATATATATATATATATATATATATATATATATATATATACACATACATACATATATATATATTATATTGTTCGGGCTGTTGTCCTGATCTTTATTGCTATATTCACGAGGTTTCGGACGTTGTACGCTCAGGCCTTCTTCAGGTGATATACGCTAGAATTTCGAGCCAAACCACTTATTTAATCCATGGGGATATATTGTTCTAATTCCACGTGTCATGAGTTGGGATATTAATTCGCAAGCCTCCAAGTTTGTTTTTATTTATTTATTTATTTATTTTTCCTCTTTTGGATCCCTTAACCAACATTTTTATCCACACACAGGTGCCCTTAGAGACTTCAGAGAATTAATTTTGCGGACTTATAAACGTAATTGTACAATAAATACATACGCACACACATATATATATATATATATTAGGTTGGTGCAAAAATAATTTCGTTTTCTAACATATGTTACTATGTGAGAAAACGAAATTATTTTTGCACCAACCAAATATATATATATATATATATTACCAGAGCGCATATACAATTTTGTTATTGTTGTTTTTCACCAGCTCTCTGTATTACTGGTTCCCATATTTCATTCATGTCTATGCTTGGCCGAGATTTTTGTAGTCTGGCGCTGATTCCTTAAGTTTTTTTGTATTTTCACTAATGTTCTCTATTATATCAAGTTAATCCCACAGAGGCAGGGATCTCCCTCTTCCCTTCATATATGATCAGCCATGCCTGATCTTCTTATTTTCCCTCGTGTTATGTCCTGACGGTGTTCCTGTAGTCTTATCTTCAGGCGACGGCCTGTTTGTCCTTCATATTTCTTGCCACAATTCCACGGGATGATGTTACGCACAGTCCTTAATCTTGTTCTCCTTTATAGGTGGTCTTACTCGAAAGAGGTGTTTACGTAGTGTTGAACCACACCGGAAGGTTGCTCTAATGATATACAGACCACAGATCCTTTATACCTTTCCCAATAAACCATTTACACAGGGTGGGAAGACCGAGATTGGTTTCTGAGTGTTGTTATCATTTTGTACACTTCTTTCCCAGTTTATGGGGGATTTTTTCATCTACCCAAGGTAGTTATTACACTTTAGGCTACTGTTTATACTGACCATTTCTTGTTCATATGTCTCTGGATCGCCACATGACTTTTACTCGATATTGTAGGTTACTTTGTTGGGGGTCGAAGTTGAGGTATAGTTCGGTGAATGTTGGCTTGCGATAAAGGGATATCTTGAACCCAGGTTCTGATAAAGATATTAGTACATCCATCAATGCTAGTCTTTTTTGTTGATTTCTCTCTCCATTGTAAATTATATCAATGCATTTTTAGTCCACATGGCCAGCAGTATCTCTCTTGTCGACCTCTCTGCCTCCGAGCGAGAGAAACCCAGACGAGACTATGCCAAACGGCAAAGTATCGTCTAGGGAAGCAGACAACTTCCCGACCCCGAGTATGCAAGGTCTACGAGTAATTTTTGCCCAAACATACCCTCTCGGAGAGTCCCATGTTAAAAACCGACCTTGCACCACATCACACCTCGTGGTCGTGGTGGTGGTGGTGGTGGTGGTGGGGGGGGTCTCGGATAAATGTCGAAGCAGTCGAATCGATCAGAGGATGGGTTTTCCCGTTGGAGGAGATGCTGCTGTAGTATCTATTCCGTGCTGGTGACTGTCCTCTCCCCACTGCCTGGACAGAATCCTCGAACTTGTTCCGTAAAATCTGTTCTGTAGTGGTGGGATAACCGACTATAACTAGCTCAGACCAGTTTTATCTAGTGGCCCGAGTGTTGACACACAAGTCCCCACGTTAAAACAAACTGACCTTGTGTCACATTTTGATTCAGTGGTGAGTCAAACGTAAATGCCCACAGGACTCTTAGAGTTTGTCGACCTTTCTATCTTCGGGCAGAATAGAACCTACGCCGAAGAGATAGAGAGCAACCCAAGCCCGTGTATAAGGGGTCTATGAGTAATTTTTACCCGAGCCTATGGGTTCGGAAAACTCCATGTAAAAAAGGCCTTGAGCTGCATATATATATATATATATATTCTATTTTTGTAAATTTTTTAATAAAAATATTTTGTTTTAAATATATTTTTTCATAAAATAGTAAATGATAAATATCACATTGTAATTGGATCATATACTTTTATATTCTTATAAATAAACATTACTGAGTGAGTAGAAAGTGTATTCATTAATCGTGGCGTCAAAGGAATAACAGCTCTTTTGACCTCCCAGCAGACACCATCTTGATTCAGGGCAGCACTACTTCTTGAAGTAGGCCTCCGTGTCGAGTCTGATGTTCTTTTCTTATCAGAACAATCAGAGTTAATTTTTTGAGCTGCTGTGCCTTTGTAATCACAATTAGATTCATCCAACTCTTTCGGAATCCTCTGCACTGTCTTCAGATTGACATCTAAACACCATGAAATGTTCGTACTGAAGCTTCTGGTGCAAATGCCAAGCAATACATATTTCTGGCTGAGTGGATTGCGTCATGGTGCTCTTTTTCTCACTGGAAGTAGCCCTCATTAACATCGGGGAAAGCTAAAACAATATGCGAGTCCTTACGAAGTTGGTTCTTTGTGTACGGTGCACCGGAGGAGATATCGTCGGACGGAAGAACGCAATTTGACTCCCAAAAAAACAATTCGTTCCTTAAGGATTAGGGAATAAAAAAAAATACATATCATCAGTACATTACCCTCAAAGTAATGGACGAGAGCAGAAGTGGTGATATTACCCGTCGTAGATATGCCAGACTACCAGACATCACAACCGCTTCCATCGATGACGAACCACCATACACCGCACTGAAAAGTATGGAAATAGACGAGCCGGGATGCGACGACAGGGTCTTGGACAAAATGGAAGTGGACGGAAGACAACCCACAATCGTATAACTGCCAACAAATCAGGGTCTACGGCGTAGTACAAAGGTATCACAACCACCTAGATTATTAACCCAACAAATGCGAGGACCGGCACATGATTACCCGTCCTATGAACACAATTCATAGGCCTTGTGGTCATGGGAGGGGGAGCATGTCGGGAAGAGAGGCCCACCGAAAAGATGAAATGAATAAAGTGATCACTGGTAAGAAAACCGGTGAAGGAAAAACAATGTAAATACCGAACAAGCAGCACTTACGAACATTCTGTTTGAACGACCGTCAAGAGAACAATACTCATGCTACATAGCTTTAATGGTGGCATGACCCACATGTACTCGCGTCCAGGGCTCCATTTCCTTTGGCCAGAAGTGAATTTTAGTTTGCCTAAATTTCTTTATTTCTGCACACTTTGGGTTTTTTTTTTACCATGTTCTTCCACCCTCTTGAATAGCCTGGCCACCATGCTTACAATGTTAAACACATATGCGTAACCAATATACTTCCATGTATATCGTTGTGCACGGCTTTAATTAATTCTTTTCTCGGAGACTGTGGAGGTACTAGGATATCTTCATTACACATAATTTCTTTTTCTATCGTTGTGTCTTGATTCTTTAAAAGGTCTCTCGGTCATACAGCAATTCTTCCATGTATTTCTCTTTATTTCTACCCATAATTCTATTCAACACTGGTCCCTGTCTATTTCCCAGCCTAAGCCCTTTTAAGGATAATACATCCATTTCTATCTAGTACAAAAAACTATCCGCAATATTTCCGATTACTTCAATATTTTTACTCCCAAACTTTAACCAAGATAATGCATCAACATACGGAATAGTATTTCCTTTAATATATACAATGTCAAAGTCAAACGACATCAGCCTAATCGTCCATATTAATATCCTTGCAGATTTGACATTTGGGAACTCTCTTCTGGTGTTGAATATAAATTCCAAAGGCTTATGATCAGATTTCAATAGAAATGTCCTACCCAGCAAAAAAAAAAAAAAAAAAAATCTAGCTCTTCCTTTGCTCCACACAATCGCTATTTCCTCCTCCTTGTCAATATTTAAATAATTCGCCTCCGTCAATGTTAGTTTTCCGGATAAGTACATTACAAGGTAATAACCCCATGTGACAACATTGCGGCTATAGCACAGTCACTGACATCAGTAGTTAACGTCAATTTTTTCGCCGAGTCCAAAATTTTAACAACTCCTTTGTTTACGAGTGTTTTATTTTTTAATTTCTCGAAAGCAACCTCCTGTCTTTTTGTCCATTGAAATTCGGTATTCTTCTTCCTTATTTTGTTAAATCGTTCCACTATATCGCGGTAGATATCTGTTATAGAAATTGGTTAATCACAAAAAAGATTCTGACTCTTATTTCTGGGTGCAGCTCTCTCTCAAATCTTACGAGTTTATCATCCATCAATATACCATCTTTGGATATTTGATATCCTAAGTATGATTTTCCCAATTAAACTTGCATTTATCACGATTAATTGTCATACAGTCCTATTTAATTTTCTCAAACTTGCCCCGTTTTACTGTTTAGCGCTTCTTTTCTGCAAGCACCAATGCCAATATTGTCCTCATATACAATTATATTTTTAATCACCTCTAAAACATTTTCGATCGTTTTTTTTGATTTTGTGTTTTAAATTTTTAACTCCAAACGTCCTTCTGTTTAATCCAATAATATGTTCATTTTGGTGACTTCTTGAAACTTGCTATCAATTGTTATCTGATTATATGCTGACTTGAAGTTAACTTTAGCAAATTATTTAATACCAGCAAACTCATGGTACGTTATTTCAGTGTTTGGCAGTGGCAATGAATCAGAACAGTTTTGGTGATTCACGCCAATCTTATAATTGCCACAAATTCTTAAATCTTCATTGTACTTGCATATCAGCACAGTGGATGAATCCTAACTGCTACCATCGTGGCTGACTTTTTCTAATATTCCTTGCTCCAACACATTTTCAGCTTAATAACAACCAAGGGTAACATATGAGCATGAACTTTTCGGGCTTGAAAATACATTGGTTGATTGCTTTCTTTAAGCCGAATTCTCGTCTGTATCACTTTAATAATCCAGTATCCGCTTCTAGAATTCATGGAACTTACCAGCTTCGATGTATCCACTCTTCAATACCTAAAAGACCGTGAATTTTGATGTTTTCCACCCCTCAAAAAATACCCTTTGGTATGACAGGGAAGATATTACGGAATAAAAAAAGAGAAAGAGACTTAAAAAGAAAGAAAAAAAAACATAAAAAATTTAGTGCCTTTGATTTATTTTAAAAAAATTATCACATGTAGACACCATCCCTTCTTCCGACAGATTCCAAGGATTATGTCTGAAAATAATGTATCAATTTATATTTTCAAAAATATTCCTTTTTCAAGTCCGAACTTCTTTTTCTAAAGAGGGAAATAATTTTACCTTGCAAAATCAGCGTAGACAGATAACTCATTTTTAAGACTTTCTTTTAATCTCTCATCTCTGGATATGATTAAAAATTAGAAAAGTTTTATACACAACAATTAAATAAAATCCTTGCTGATAACTTTTATTTCGATTTTAATTTTTGCAAGTAGGTAAAAATGAAGCATAATAAAAGATCTTAAATAATTTGTAAAAAAGGAAATAATCTCATTAGAGTCCAAATTGGGCCACAATTCCATTTATTATCTTTTTGAAGAATGCACAACTCCAAAGTATCTATTGTATCTGAACTATGTCTGGTTTTTAGGGGTCCTGAACTGGCATCTCCGTATTCAGAAATGATAAGCTAAGCTCCCTATGCAATAATGGATCTGAAATGTTTTTAAAGTCATTATAATTGCACATTTAAAGAAGATAAAAAATATTTGATTGCTATTTCAACTTTTCACATCATAAACGTTTAATTCATTTCAAATTTGTTTTCGTTTTCTTGACGTTCAACTGATGTTTTAAAAATACAAACGAAAAACTAACGTATTTAAACTTATTGTTTTAAATATACATTTCTGACATGCTTTAAGTTTGGGCATCAAATATCTCGGAATTTTGTTTACTGTCTAAGCCTAAGAATAACTTATCCTTGATGACTGGCATCACATCACGTACATTTGAGTAGCGAAATTAAACCTCCTTTAACTTTTACAATTTAAAAAAGCATTGAAACTTATCCATCTAATCACGCAAGGGTTATTTAATGGAAACAGTTGTTACCTGCCTTCCCGCCAGACAACTTGGCTAGATTCAAAGACCTTGTTGGTATCCAGATAATTTCAACTCCAGATTACCTGATACATATTGCTGATCTCGATCTTCTTAATAAACACGCCAGTCAGTTATGTGCCATGCATGATACACGTTAGGCGATCATGTACCTATCGATACATGACTGATGAAGCAGATTTTTTCTCGCGGTAGGTTGCCATTTCTTTCTGCAGTAGATCAGATGCCATCCAAGGCTACAGAACCCGGTCTGTACTGATATTTACCCATAGCTTGGGAAGAAAAAGTGCATTCATACATTTCGCAAGGGAATTAACACGTAAGCGAATGTAATGGATTCAACTGGGAATTCGAGCTCGGTCCTCCGATTCAGTTAAGTGCCATGCGCGATACACTTTTAGGCGATCATGTATCTTTCGATACATGACTGATGAGGCAGATTTTTTTTTCTCGCAGTAGGTTGCCATTTCTTTTTGCAGTAGACCAGATGCCATCCAGGAATATAGAACCCGGTCTGTACTGCTATTTAACCATAGCTGGTGAGAAGAAGAGGATTCATATCTTTTCCAAGGGAATTCGAACTTGGCTCCAAGCCGCTATCAAATACTCCACCGTGCCTCTTGACTTATTACCAATATGACTGTTTCATTATTTAATTTTTCTTTTCCTTTCATTTTCCGATTTTTATTTCAGAAAAAGTTCTACAAAATTATTTTAAATAGAATTTTTGCTGTCGCAGGAAATGAAACAAAAAAAAACATCTTTATTAACTGAAATGAAATTTTGATACTTTAAATCAGGTGAACAAATATTGGTACGGTCAGATTTTATTATCAAAGTCAATGTTTTCTCCTCGAAATTCGTGTTAACCAACCAATGTTGGTAAGTTTCGGCATATGAATTTCAGTCTATGTAAAATGAACATTCTTTCATATCAACATATTTAATTAATAATTAATCAAATAAAGGTAAAAATAAATAAACAAAAATAAATAAATAAATAAAGGTAAAAATAGATTACTTTACTATCCTGGTTTTATCCGAAATAAATACTGCAGTCTGCATAGTTCTTAGATATTTTCCAAATAAATCAATCTCTAGATAGAAGGATAAAGAGCATCACGAAAATATCTATAATTAAATAGAACGGTGTATGATCCAAGAAAATAGATTTCTTCTCCTAATTATAGACTGGAATTTTTTTTAAAATCCTCCTGACCAATAAGTTTCAAAGATTTGATTTTAATCGAATATGTGGATGCGTGTCAGAATTTAAAATTATCAAGAATCTATTTCAAGATGAATTTGTCCCATGTTTTGCTTAGATTATGAAAAATATATAAATAGAAAATACTAAAGTTAAGAAAAGCTTACTACTGAAATGTTGTGCAGTTGTTCTGACACATTAACAAAAGTAAAAGAAATGTTGAAACTTTCAGCGCAATAGCAAACATGTTGGTTTTGATAAACTGTAAGACTGAACACACATTAAATGATTTTTGTAAAAAAGGAATTTGAAAATTGCAAATCTATGGTGCGATATGTTTCAGGTAGTGAAAGAATGGACTAAAACTTAGCCTGCCTCCACTTTGTTTAATAATTGGAAGGGGTTGACTTCCTCACAGCCACAGTACTGAAGATAACTTGATGACTTTTAGGTATCTGACCAATTTGGTTCGACACAAGAATTTTCTTTATCAGAACAAGAATTTAATATATATATTCTTTATATGCCTACCTTCTATATGAAGTGAAATGTTTGGGCTCAAAATGAAAGACGTAATACATTGGCGAGAGATCTTGTGGTGTAGGGGAACTTTGAATATTACATTTTAGAAAAGACTTTATAAATTAACTGTATGTACATTCTGGTTTTCGGGGAGCCTAGTGACAACTCTGGTTGCACGCGATGATTAAATTTGAATAAAAATGTATTTTAACGAGTGAAGTAATTTTCAATCTTTGCAGTTTTATGGGTTAACATATTTGAGATGTAAGGTGTGCGAATGTAAATTACAATCGTAAATTTTTCGTTGTATCTCGTAGGTTAGTTTCGCATTTTACCAACATGACAATTTTAATGCGTATCACCACCAATAAGAAAGTTCACATCTATTCAGTTTTAAACTATGTATTAACAAAAACTTATTTTCCATATACAAGTAAATTGTTTGAAAACGAAAGATGTGCTACAAATCAGGCAACTGATAAATTAACGCAATTTGAAAACTTAATTTGTGCACTATATATTGTTGAAACATAATAAAATATCGAACGGTTTAAATATTCGTAATCATTTAAAATACATTGTATAATAATTGTTGAAACTAAAATAATTTTCACTCACCATTTACCATATTCCGACACAGAAATCTTTTATCGGTAAACTCTAATATTCCTTCTTAGGTGGTACTTCAAAGAGCTAATGAGTGTAACAAAGAAAATAACATGAACCAGCAAAGAACCTCCCGTCAAGAGTTGAGTTTTTACGTGTGGATATTAGCGAATTGAAGCCAAGTGTGATTTTTTAAAATCTTTGTTAGTGGTTTGAACTTTTTACCCCTTCCATCTTTTTTTTTTTTAGTTTTGTTTTCCGCTTCAAGCCGCATACCATTTTTTTTCTATTTGACTTACTTTTTAATTTTTTAGTCAAATTCTAATTTTCACCCTCCTCCCACTTTAGTTTCTGGCTTTTTTAAGCAGAACTTTCATTTTTTGGTTTGTCTTATTTTCTTTTTCTTATTCTTTTTGCGTTTTTACGTGCGACTTGTTTTTTGGCATAGCCAAGCTTTGTTGAATTTTATTTGGTTTCTTGGCCCGTTTTTCTTGAGTTTTGTTGTAATGCAAATTAAAGAAAAGAAAATTACATTAACAGCACTAAGGTCGTGCTGCTCATGAGGGACTCTGAAAAATCACCGCCGGTAAAGAAACGGACCGGGCTTAAAACGGGCCAAAGAAAAGCCGCACCCTGTTTTTCTTGCGAGTTTTAGTACGTTGATTAGGGGTGGAGAGTTGCCAGCATCGGATTTGCCAATAATGGCAAATCCAACGCCGATAAGATCTCCAACGGACGCACAGGAATAATTGATTTCCCGTACAACTAACCATTAGTATGGGTTGCTTGCCAGAATTGAACATGTAACAGCAAGTCCATTTTTTCTCAGACATACCGCTACCTTATAGATTTTTATTGACTTATAAACCTAATGTTTGTTGGCATGGTCTGTTGTAAGAAAAATGTAACATAGCCGCGAGTCTGGCACGATCCTACAATCAGAGATTTCGTGGGTAGAGATCTTACCACTGAACCATTATCGCCGCCTTACAAATTCTTACCTAATAATTGAACTTGAAGTGGGGACTCTTTGGAATTGAAACCGCAAACTATGAGTCTGATTAACTTCGCCTCGGAACATATTAATCCTCATTTCAACTTTGACATTCACTAGGAAATTATTTCTAAATAGAATGATGAAAATTCATATTTGTTTCAAAGGTATATTTATTCTTAAGACTTTTTAAACCAGCCAATCAAAGTCTCGAAGTTTTATTATTGTTATGTAATTATTTTGAATTTAACTTCGACGTGTCAAAATATTCCCGCCGCTTCTGGGGTCTGGGGTTAATTTTTTTAAGGATATAGTTTATATGGTTAACTGGTTATTGCACTTCTGTATTTTGAACATGGCCCGTTTAGACCGTTACAAAGTTAAAGTTATCATTTCTAATCGAATAGTAAGGATTACATGGGTCATTTATTGATTTATTAGCTAGCACGTTTGAAAAGGCGGGTACAAAAATGACTGATGACGTGCGGACAGGGGCGAATTCGACATGATCTTCTGTACTTGGCCCTATCAAACCAAATGAAAAATCCTTGGAGAAATGGAAGGACTGAGACATTCCGCACAATTTAATACCAATTTTGAAGAGATTTCATCCACTGTAAAAAAATTACAAAGAAGTGAATTCTGAGCGATCCCCCAGTTTTGGACCGCAAGAAATTCCAACAAATTCACTAGCACAAGGTACCGCATTTTCGAATGTCACTCCTTCCCTACACAAGAGACTGAAATGATTCATTGACTCAAGGATTAAGCAGGAAATTCTGCAGAAACTGATATCAATTTCATAAGGATTCCCTGGAGAGGAAAAGTTCAAATGCGATCTCATCGAGAAAACTGCTTTTCCGACACCGTAATTTGTCAACGGGCACAGCAGCGACACGGTCGAAGTTGAACTTTGCCCTATAAAACCAAATGGAAAATCATTCTAGACATGGATGGACTGAGAAATTCCGCACAATTTAATACCAATTTTGAAGAGATTTCAGTTAATGTAAAAAAGTTCTAAAGAAGTGAAAGGTGAGTGATCTCTCAGTTTCGGTCTGCATGAAAATTCCAACAAATTCACTAGCACAAGGTCCCCTATCATCGAAGGTCAATTGTCCCTACACAAGAGAGTTAAATAATTCTTTGATGCATAGTTTACGCAGGAAATACTGCACAATCTGATATCAATTTCATGAGAATTCCCTGGAGAGGAAAAAGTTGAAATGCGATCTCATCGAGCAAACCGCTTCTCGGACACCATAAATTGCAAAGAGTCACAGCAGAGACAAGGTCGAAGTATTACTTTGCTTATAAAACCAAATAAAAAAAACATGTAGACATGGATATACTGAGATAGTTGGCACATTTTAATATCAAATTTGAAGATATTTCAGCTAAAAAATTATAAAGGAGTGAAATGTGAGTGTTCCCCCGGTTTACGTACACATGAAAATTCCAACAAATTCACTAGCACAAGGGCCTGTATAGTCGAAGGTTACTCCCTCCTTACACAAGCAACTGAAATAATTCTTTAACACATGGATTCAGCAGGAAATTCCTCACAATTTGATACCTATTTCATGAAGATCGCATAGAGAGGACAAAGTTAGAGGCTTCCATTATTACTAGGGCCTAAAACTGCAATGTTCGATGCCTGATTTAAGGCATATGTCTTGCACGAAAAGGACTGCAATTGCTTTTTTCTTTTCTTCTGCATCAAACTGTATAGGAATCAATAATAAAATGTGTACACATAAGACATTTTGGAAATTGGCATTTCTGAGGCTTCTATTACTACTAGGGCCTAAAACTGCAATGTTCAATGTCTGATTTAAGGCATATGACTAGCATGAAAAGGACTCCAATGGCTTTTTTCTTTCCTTATGCATCAAACTGTAAATGAATCAATAATAAAATGTGTACAAATAAAACATTTTAGAAATTGGCATGTTTGAGGCTTCTATTACTAGTAGGGACTAAAACTTCAATGTTCGATGTATGATTTAAGGCATATGTCTTGCACGAAAAGGACTGCAATAGCTTTTTCCATTTCTTATGCATCAAACTGTAGTCTAAAACTGAAATGTTCGATGTCTGATTTAAGGCATATGTCTTTCACGAAAAGGACTGCAATTAATTTTTTCTTTTCTTATGCATCAAACTGTATCGGAATCAATAATAAAATGTGTACAAAAAAGAAATTTTGGAAATTAGCATTTTTGAGGCTTCTATTATTACTAGGACCTAAAACTGCAATGTTCGATGTATGATGTAAGGCATATGTCTTGCACGAAAAGGAGTGCAATTGCTTTTTTTTGTTATGCATCAAACTGTAAATGAATCAATAATAAAATGTGTACAAATAAAACATTTTGGAAATTGGCATATTGGAGACTTCTATCACTACTAGAACCTAAATGTGCAATGTTCGATGTCTGATTTAAGGCATATGTATTGCACGAAATAGACTGCAATTGCTTTCTTCTTTTCTTATGCATCAAACTGTATAGGAATCAATAATAAAATGTGTACAACAAGAAATTTTGGAAATTGGCTTTTTGTGGACTATTAGAGCCTAAAACAGCAATGTTCGATGTCTGATTTAAGGCATATGTCTTGCACGAAAAGGACTGCATTTGCTTTTTTCTTTTCTTATACATCAACCTCTATAGGAATCAATAATAAAATGTGTACAAACAAGAAATTTTGGAAATTGTCATTTTTGAGGCTTCTATTATTACTAGGGCCTAAAACTGCAATGTTCGAAGTCTGATTTACGGCATATGTCTTGCACGAAAAGGACTGCAATAGCTTTTTTCTTTTCTTATGCATCAAGCTGTATAGGATTCAATAATAAAATGTGTACAAATAAGAAATTTTGGAAATTGGAATTTTTGAGGCTTCTATTACTACTAACGACTAAAACTGCAATGTTCGATGTGTGATTTAAGGCATATGACTTGCACGACAAGTACTGCAATTGCTTTTTTTTTCTAATGCATCAAACTGTATAGGAATCAATGATAACATGTGTACAAATAAGAAATTATGGAAATTGGCATTTTTGAGGCTTCTATTACTTGTAGGGACTAAAACTGCAATGTTCGATGTCTGATTTAAGGCATATGTCGTTTACGAAAAGGACTGCAATTGCAAATTTTTTCTCATGCATCAAACTGTATAGGAATCAAAAATAAAATGTGTAACAATAACAAATTTTGGAAATTGTCATTTTTGAGTCTTCTATTACTACTACGGCCTAAAACTACAATGTTCGATGTTTGATTTAAGGCATATGTCTTGCACGAAAAGGACTGCAATTGCTTTTCTCTTTTCTTATGCATCAAACTCTATAGGAATCAATAATAAAATGTGTACAAATAAGAAATTTTGGAAATTGTCTTTTTCTGTCTTCTATTACAACTAGGGCCTAAAACTGCAATGTTCGATGTCTGATTTAAGGTATATGTCTTTCACGAAAAGGAATGCAATTGCTTTTTTCTTTTCTCATGCATCAAACTGTATAGGAATCAATAATGAAATGTGTACAAATAAGAAATTTTGGAAATTGGAATTTTTCATGCTTCTATTACTACTAGGGGCTAAAACTGCAATGTTCGATGTCTGATTTAAGGCATATCTCTTGCACGAAATGGACAGCAATTGCTTTTTTCTTTTGTTATGCATCAAACTGTAAAGGAATCAATAATAAAATGTGTAAAAAAAAATATTTTAGAAATTGGCATTTTGGAGACTTCTATTACTACTAGTGCCTAAAAGTGCTATGTGCGATGTCTGATGTAAGTCATATGTCTTGCACGAAATGGGCTGCAATTGCTTTTTTCTTTTCTTATGCATCAACTTCTATAGGAATCAAAAATTAAATGTGTACAAATAAAACATTTTGGAAATTGGCATTTTTGAGGGTTCTATTACTACTAGGGCCTTAAACTGCAATGTTCGATGTGTGATTTAAGGCATATGTCTTGCACGAAAAGGACTGCAGATGTTTTTTTTTTCTTTTCTCATGCATCAAACAGTATAGGAATCAATAATAAAATGTGTACAAATAAGAAATTTTCGAAATTGGCATTTTTGAGGCTCCTATTACTACTAGGGCCTAAAACTGCAATGTTCGATGACTGATTTAAGGCATTTGTCTTGCAGGAAATGGACTGTAATTGCTTTTTTTTTCTTATGCCTCAAACTGTATAGGAATCAATAATAAAATGTGAAGAAATAAGAAATGTTGGAAATTGGCATTTTTGAGGCTCCTATTACTACTAGAGCCTAAAACTGCAATGTTCGATATCTGGTTTAAGGCATATATCTTGCACGAAAAGGACTGCAATTGCTTTTTTCTATTCTTATGCATCAAACTGTATAGGAATCAATAATACAATGTGAAGAATTAAGAATTGTTGGAAATTGGCATTTTTGAGGCTTCAATTACTACTAGGGCCTAAAACTGCAATGTTCGATATCTGATTTAAGCCATATGTCTTGCAGGAAAAGGACAGCTTTTGCTTTTTTCTTTTCTTATGCATCAAACTGTATCGGAATCAATAATAAAATGTGTACACATACAACATTTTGGAAATTGGCATTTCTGAGCCTTCTATTACTACTACGGACTAAAGTGCATTGTTCGATGTCATATTTAAAGCATATGTCTTGCACAAAAAGGACTGCAATTGCTTCTTTCTTTTGTTATGCATCAAACTGTAAAGGAATCAATAATAAAATGTGTACAAATAAGAAATTTTGGAAATTGGAATTTTTGAGGCTTCTATTACTACTAGGGCCTAAAACTGCAATGTTCGATGTCTGATTTAAGGTATATGTCTTGTACGAAAATGACAGCAATAGCTTTTTTCTTTTCTTATGCATCAAACTGTATAGGAATCAATAATAAAAAATTTTTAAAATAAGAAATTATGGAAATTGGCATTTCTGAGGCTTCTATTACTTTTAAGGTCTTATAGTGCATTGTTCAATGTCTTATTTAAAGCATATGTCTTGCGCAAAAAGGACTGCAATTGTTTTTTTCTTTTCTTATGCATCAAACTGTATAGGAATCAATAATGAAATGTGTACAAATACGAAATTTTGGAAATTGGCATTTTTCAGGCTTCTATTACTACTAGGGTCTTAAACTGCAATGTTCGATGTGTGATTTAAGGCATATGTCTTGCACTATAGGAATCAATAATAAAATGTGTACAAATAAAAAATCTTGGAAATTGGCATTTCTGAGGCTTCTAGGGCCTAAAACTGCATTGTTCGAAGTCTTAAAAAGATTTAATTCATATGTCTAGCACGAAAAGGAATGCAATTGCTTTTTTCTTTTCTCATGCATCAAACTCTATAGGAATAAATAGTAAAATGTGTACAAATAAAAAAAATTGGAAATTGGCATTTTAAGGCTTCTATTACAATTTATAAAGCACTGAATTGGGCGAGGACCCCAGTTTTGGTCCGCATGAAAATTCCAACAAATTCACTAACGCTAGGTCCCGAATTGTCGAAGGTCACTCCCTCCCTACACAAGCGACTGAAATAATTCTTAGACCGATAGAGTCAGCAGGAAATTCCCCAAAATCTGACATCTATGTCATGAGGATCCCCTAGAGGGGAAAAAGTTGAAATGCGATCTCCTCAAGCAAACCGCTTTTCAGACACCGTAAATTGCCAACGGTGACAGCAGCGACATGGTCGAAACTGCATTTTCCTGCCTAAAAGCGAATGAAAAATGGCTACAGCCATGCACAGAGTGAGAGATTCCACACAATTTACTCCCAATTTTGAAGAGATTTCATCTACTGGAAAAAAGTTATAAAGAAGTTAAATGTGAGTGATCCTCCTGTTTTGGTCTGCCTGAAATTTCCAACAAATTCACTAACACAAGGCCCCGTATCATTGAAGGTCACTTTCTCCCCACACAAGTGACTGAAATAATTCTTTGACCCATGGAGTAAGCAGGAAATTCCACACAATGATATCTATTTCATGAGGATTCCCTAGAGAGGACAAAGTGGAAATGTGATCTCATCGAGCCAACCTTAAATTGCCAACGTTCACAGCAGCGACATTGTCGAAGGTGCACGTTTCCCTATAAATCTGAATTAAATATCCTTGTATAAGTGGATGTATTGATAAATTTCCAACAATACTAATTTTGTAAATATTTCATTTAATGGAAAAAAATTAAAAAGAATTGAAACTTTACTGATCCCCCAGTTTCGGGCCGTATTAAAATTCTATCAAATCCCTTATCAGAAGTCCTATTCAAATGCCTGAAAAAAATTTTTTTCAACATGGATTAAGCAAGTAATTCCCTAACATTTGATATCAATTTGATAACTATTCTATAGACGCGGAAAAGTTGAAATACGGAGTCCTCAATCAAACCGGTTTTTGGATGTCGTAAATTTTCAAAGAATGCACCAAAGACATGGTTGCACCTCCAGTTTGCTCTATTCAACAAAATGTATAATCTTTGTAGACATGGATTAATTAATAAATATCCTACAATTTAATACTAATTTTTAAATTATTTCATTCAATGTAAAAATATAAAAAGTGAAATATGACTGATCCCCCACTTTTGGGCTGTACTAAAAATTCCCACAAATCCCCTAACAAGTTGCCACTTCATCCAATCACACGTTGTCCTTATTCAACTGACTGAAAAAATTTTTTAACCCTGGTTTAAGGAAAATATCCATCACATTTGATATCAATTTTATAAGTATTCTATAGAAACGAAAAAGTGGTATTCCAGATTCATCGAGCAAAGCGTTTTTTGTATGCCTTTAATTTTCAAAGTACACGACAGAAATCATATGACTGGGATTTGCATGAAAAAGATTGTGGGCAGAAAATGGGTGATCACTGTATATTTCTCTTCTGTTTCCTATTTATATTTCTATTTTACTTCCTCAATTTAGCATTATGGATCAGGAAAGACCTAATCTAAGATCTGCAAAAAAAATATATTTCCTTCAAATTCATACCGTGATCGTAGCATGCATGGATTCGACTCATATGACTGGGATTTCCATGAAAAAGATTGTGGGCAGAAAATGGGTGATCACTGTACATTTCTCTTCTGTTTCCTATTTATATTTATATTTTACTTTGTTAATTTACCATTATGGACCAGGAAAGACCTAATCTAAGATCTGCAAAAAAATATTTTCCCTTCAAATTCATACCGTGATCGTAGCATGCATGGACTCGACTCGTATGACTGGGATTTCCATGAAAAAGATTGTGTGCAGAAAATGGGTGATTACTGTACATTTCTCTTCTGTTTCCTATTTATATTTATATTTTACTTCCTCAATTTAGCATTATGGAGAGGGAAAGACCTAATCTAAGATCTGCAAAAAAATATTTTGACTTCAAATTCATACCGTGATCGTAGCATGCATGGACTCGACTCATATGACTGGGATTTCCATGAAAAAGATTGTGTGCAGAAAATGGGTGATCACTGTACATTTTTCTATGGTTTCCTATTTATATTTATATTTTACTTACTTAATTTAGCATTATGGACAGGGAAAGACCTAATCGAAGATCTGCAAAAAATATTTTGCCTTCAAAATCATACCGTGATCGCAGGATACATGGACTCGACTCATATGACTGGGATTTCCATGAAAAAGATAGTGGGCAGAAAATGGGTGATCACTGTACATTTCTCTTCTGTTTCCTATTCATCTTTCTATTTTACTTCTTTAATTTTGCATTATGGACAGAGAAAGACCTAATCTAAGATCTGCACAAAAATATTTTGCCTCTATATTAAAAACGTAATCGTAGCATGCATGGACTCGACTCATATGACTGGGATTTCCATGAAAAAGATTGTGGGCAGAAAATGGGTGATCACTGTACATTTCTCTTCTGTTTCCTATTTATATTTATATTTTACTTCCTTAATTTAGCAGTATGGACAGGGAAAGACCTAATCTAAGATCTGCACAAAAATATTTTGCCTTCAAATTCATACCGTGATCGTAGAATGCATGGACTCGACTCATATCACTGGGATTTCCATGGAAAAGATTGTGGGCGGAAAATGGGTGATCACTGTACATTTCTCTTCTGTTTCCTATTGATATTTCTATTTTAACTCCTCAATTTAGCATTATGGACTGGGAAAGACCTAATCTAAAATCTGGACAAAAATATTTTGCCTTCAAATTCCTACCGTGATCGTAGCATGCATTGACTCGATTCATATGACTGGGATTTCCATGAAAAAGATTGAGGGCCGAAAATGGGTGATCACTGTACATTTCTCTTCTGTTTCCTATTTATATTTCTATTTTACCTCCTTAATTTAGCATTATGGACAGGGAAAAACCTAATCTAAAATCAGCACAAAAATATTTTGCCTTCAAATTCATACCGTGATCTTACCTTGCATGGTCTCGACTCATATGACTGGGATTTCCATGAAAAAGATTGTGGGCCGAAAATGGGTGATCACTGTACATTTCTCTTGTGTTTCCTATTTATATTTCTATTTTACCTCCTCAATTCAGCATTATGGACAGGGAAAGACCTAATCTTAAATCTGCACAAAAATATTTTGCTTTCAAATTCATACCGTGATCGTAGCATGCATGGACTCGACTCATATGACTGGGATTTCCATGAAAAAGATTGCGGGCAGAAAATGGGTGAACACTGTACATTTCTCTTCTGTTTCCTATTTATATTTCTGTTTTACTTCCTTAATTTAGCATTATGGACAGGGAAAGACCTAATCGAAGATCTGCAAAAAATATTTTGACTTCAAATTCATACCGTGATCGTAGCATGCATGGACTCGACTCATATGACTGGGATTTCCATGAAAAAGATTGTGTGCAGAAAATGGGTGATCACTGTACATTTTTCTATGGTTTCCTATTTATATTTATATTTTACTTACTTAATTTAGCATTATGGACAGGGAAAGACCTAATCGAAGATCTGCAAAAAATATTTTGCCTTCAAAATCATACCGTGATCGCAGGATACATGGACTCGACTCATATGACTGGGATTTCCATGAAAAAGATAGTGGGCAGAAAATGGGTGATCACTGTACATTTCTCTTCTGTTTCCTATTCATCTTTCTATTTTACTTCTTTAATTTTGCATTATGGACAGAGAAAGACCTAATCTAAGATCTGCAAAAAAATATTTTGCCTCTATATTAAAAACGTAATCGTAGCATGCATGGACTCGACTCATATGACTGGGATTTCCATGAAAAAGATTGAGGGCCGAAAATGGGTGATCACTGTACATTTCTCTTCTGTTTCCTATTTATATTTCTATTTTACCTCCTCAATTTAGCATTATGGACAGGGAAAGAGATAATCTAAGATCTGCACAAAAATATTTTGCCCTCAAATTCATACCGTGATCGTAGCATGCATGGACTCGACTCATATGACTGGGATTTCCATGAAAAACATTGTGGGCCGAAAATGGGTGATCTCTGTACATTTCTTTCTGTATCCAATTTATATTTCTATTTTACCTCCTCAATTTAGCATTATGGACAGGGAAAGACCTAATCTAAGATCTGCACAAAAATATTTTGCCTTCAAATTCATTCCGTGAACGTAGCATGCATGAACTCGACTCATATGACTGGGATTTCCATGAAAAAGATGGTGTCCAGAAAATGGGTGATCACTGTACATTTCTCTTCTGTTTCCTGTTTATATTTCTATTTTACTTCCTCAATTTAGCATTATGGACAGGGAAAGACCTAATCTAAGATCTGCAAAAAATATTTTGACATCAAATTCATACCGTGATCGTAGCATGCATAGACTCGACTCATATGACTGGGACTTCCCTGAAAAAGATTGTGGGCAGAAAATGGGTGATCCCTGTACATTTCTCTTCTGTTTCCGATTTATATTTCTGTTTTACTTCCTTAATTTAGCATTATGGACAGGAAAAGACCCAATGTAAAATCTGCAATAACAAATTTTGCCTTCAAAATCATACCGTGAGCGTAGCATGCATGAACTCGACTCATATGACTGGGATTCCCATGAAAAAGATGGTGTCCAGAAAATGGGTGATCAGTGTACATTTCTCTTCTGTTTCCTGTTTATATTTCTATTTTACTTCCTCAATTTAGCATTATGGACAGGGAAAGACCTAATCTAAAATCAGCAAAAAAAAATTTGCCTTCAAATTCATACTGTGATCGTAGCATGCATGGACTCGACTCATATGACTGGGATTTCAATGAAAAAGATTGTGGGCAGAAAATGGGTGAACACTGTACATTTCTCTTCTGTTTCCTTTTCATATTTCTATTTTACTTCGTCAATTAAGCATTATGGACAGGGAAAGACCTAATCTAATATCTGCAAAAAAATATTTTGCCATCAAATTTATACCATGATCGTAGCATGCATGGACTCGACTCATATGAATGGGATTTCCATGAAAAAGACAGTGGGTACAAAATGGGTGATCACTGTATATTTCTCTTCAGTTTCCTATTTATATTTATATTTTACTTCCTCAATATAGCATTATGGTCAGGGGAAGACCTAATCTAAAATCTGCAAAAAAATATTTCGCCTTCAAATTCATACCGTGATCGTAGCATGCATGGTAACGATTCATATGACTGGGTTTTCCATGAAAAAGATTGTGGGCTGAAAATGGGTGATCACTGTACATTGGTCTTCTTTTTTCTATTTATATTTCTATTTTACTTCCTCAATTTAGCATTATGGACAGGGAAAGACCTAATCTAAGATCTGCAAAAAAATATTTTGCCTTTAAATTCATACCGTGATCATAGCATGCATGGAATTGACTCCTATGACTGGGATTTCCATGAAAAAGATTGTGGGCAGAAAATGGGTGATATCTGTACATTTCTCTTCTGTTTCCTATTTATATTTCTATTTTACTTACTCAATTTAGTATTATGGACAGGGAAAGACCTAATCTAAGGTCTGCAAAAAAATGTTTTACCTTCAAATTCATACCGTGATCGTAGCATACATGGACTCGACTCATATGACTGGGATTTCCATGAAAAAGATTCTGGGCAGAAAATGGGTGATCACTGTACATTTCTCTTCTGTTTTCTATTTATATCTGTATTTTATTTCCTCAAGTTGGCATTATGGACAGGGAAGACCTAATATAAAATCTGCAAAAAAATATTTTGCCTTCAAATTCATAGCGTGATCGTAGCATGCATGGACACGATTCTTATGTTTGGGATTTCCATGAAAAAGATTGTGGGCTGAAAATGGGTGATCACTGTACATTTCTCTTCTGTTTCCTATTTATATTTATATTTTACTTCCTTAAATCAGCATTATCGACAGGGAAAGACCTAATCTAAGATCTGCAAAAAAATATATTGCCTTTAAATTCATAACGTGATTGTAGCATGCATGGACTCGACTAAAATGACTGGGATTTCCATGAAAAAGGTTGTGGGCACAAAATGGGTGATCATTGTACATTTCTCTTCTGTTTCCTATTTATATTTATGTTTTACTTCCTCAATTTAGCATTATGGACAGGGAAGACCTAATATAAAATCTGCAAAAAAATATTTTGCCTTCAAATTCATACCGTGGTCGTAGCATGCATGGACTCGACTCAAATGACTGGGATTTCCATGAAAAAGATTGTGGGCAGAAAATGGGTGATCACTGTACATTTCTCTTCTGTTTTCTATTTATATCTCTATTTTACTTCCTCAAGTTAGCATTATGGACAGGGAAGACCTAATATAAAATCTGCAAAAAAATGTTTTGCCTTCAAATTCATACCGTGATCGTAGCATGCATGGACTCGACTCATATGACTGGGATTTCCATGAATAAGATTGTGGTCACAATATTTCTAGTCTGTTTCCTATTTATATTTATATTTTCTTCCTTAATTTAGCATTATGGACAGGGAAAGACCTAATCAAAGATCAGCAACAAAATATTTTGCCTTCAAATTCATATCGAGATCGTAGCATGCATGGACTCGACTCATATGACAGGGATTTCCATGAAAAAGATGGTGGTCAGAAAATGGGTGATAACTGTATATTTCTCTTCTGTTTCCTATTTATATTTCTATTTTACTTCCTCAATTTAGCATTATGGACAGGGAAAGACGAAATCTAAGATCGGCAAAATATTTTTTTGCCTTCAAATTCATACCGTGATCGTAGCATGCATGGAGTCGACGCATATGACTGGGATTTCCATGAAATAGATTGTGGGCCGAAAATGGGTGATCACTGTACATTTCTCTTCTGTTTCCTATTTATATTTCTATTTTACTGCTTTAATTTAGCATTATGGACAGGGAAAGACCTAATCTAAGACTGGCATTTCCATGAAAGTGATTGTGGGCAGAAAATGGGTGATCACTGTACATTTCTCTTCTGTTTCCTATTTATATTTATATTTTACTTCCTCAATTTAGCATTATGGACAGGAAAAGACCTAATCTAAGTTCTGCAAATAAATATTTTACCTTCAAATTCATACCATGATCGTAGCATGCATGGACTCGACTCATATGACTGGGATTTCCATGAAAAAGATTGTGGGCCGAAAATGGGTGATCACTGTACATTTCTCTTTTGTTTCCTATTTATATTTATATTTTACCTCCTCAATTTAGCATTATGGACACGGAAAGACGTAATATAAGCTCTGCACAAAAATATTTTGCCTTCGAATTCATACCGTGATCGTAGCATGCATGGACGAGAGTGATATGACTGGGATTTCCATGAAAAAGATTGTGGGCCCAAAATGGGTGATCACTGTACATTTCTCTTCTGTTTCCTATTTATATTTATATTTTACCTCCTCAATTTAGCATTATGGACAGGGAAAGACCTAATCTAAAATCTGCACAAAAATATTTTCCTTTCAAATTCATACCGTGATCGTAGCATGCATGACTCGACTCATATGACTGGGATTTCAATGAAAAAGATTGTGGGCCGAAAATGTGTGATCACTGTACATTTCTCTTCTGTTTCCTATTTATATTTATATTTTACCTCCTCAATTTAGCATTATGGACAGGGAAAAACCTAATCTAAAATCTGCACAAAAATATTTTGCTTTCAAATTCATACCGTGATCGTAGCATGCATGGACTCGACTGGGATTTCCATGAAAAAGATTGTGGGCCGAAAAAGGGTGATCACTGTACATTTCTCTTCAGTTTCCTATTTATATTTATATTTTACCTCCTCAGTTTAGCATTATGGACACGGAAAGACTTAATCTAAAATCTGCACAAAAATATTTTGTCTTCAAATTCATACCGTGATCGTAGCATGCATGGACTTGACTCATATGACTGGGATTTCCATGAAAAAGATAGTGGGCCGAAAATGGGTGATAACTGTACATTTCTCTTCTGTTTCCTTTTTATATTTATATTTTACCTCCTCAATTTAGCATTATGGACAGGGAAAGACCTAATCTAAAATCTGCACAAAAATATTTTGCTTTCAATTTCATACCGTGATCGTAGCATGCATGGACTCGACTCATATGACTGGGATTTCCATGAAAAAGACTGTGGGCCGAAAATGGGTGATCACTGTACATTTCTCTTCTGTTTCCTATTTATATTTATATTTTACCTCCTCAATTTAGCATTATGGACAGGGAAAGACCTAATCTAAGCTCTGCACAAAAATATTTAGCCTTCAAATTCATACCGTGATCGTAGCATGCATGGACTCGACTCATATGACTGGGATTTCCAGGAAAAAGATTGTGGGCCGAAAATGGTTGATCCCTGTACATTTCTCTTCAGTTTCCTATTCATATTTATATTTTACCTCCTCAATTCAGCATTATGGACACGGAAAGAACGAATCTAAAATCTGCACAAATATATTTTGCCTTCAAATTCATACCGTGATCGTAGCATGCATGGACTCGTCTCATATGACTGGGATTTCCATGAAAAAGATTGTGGGCCGAAAATGGGTGATCACTGTACATTTCTCTTCTGTTTCCTATTTATATTTATATTTTACCCCCTTAATTTAGCATTATGGACAGGGATAGATCTAATCTAAAATCTGCTTAACAATATTTTGCCTTCAAATTCATACTGTGATCGTAGCATGCATGGACTTGACTCATATGACGGGGATTTCCATGAAAAAGTTTGTGGGCCGAAAATGGGTGATCACTTTACATTTCTGTTCTATTTCCTATTTATATTTATATTTTACCTCCTCAATTTAGCATTATTGACAGGGAAAGACCTAATCTAAAATCTGCACAAAAATATTTTGCCTTCAATTTCATACCGTGATCGTAGCATGCATGGACTCGACTCATATGACAGGGATTTCCATGAAAAAGATTTTGGGCCTAAAATGGGTGATCACTGTACATTTCTCTTCTGTTTACTATTTATATTTATATTTTAACTTCTCAAAATGGCATTATGGACAGGGAAAGACCTAATCTAAAATCTGCACAAAAATATTTTGCCTTCAAATTCATACCGTGATCGTAGCATGCATGGACTCGACTCATATGACTGGGATTTACATGAAAAAGATTGTGGGCCGAAAGCGGGTGATCACTGTACATTTCTCTTCTGTTTCTTATTTATATTTCTATTTTACCTCCTCAATTTAGCATTATGGACAGGGAAAGACCTAATCTAAGATCTGCAAGAAAATATTTTGCCTTCAAATTCATACCGTGATCGTAGAATGCATGGACTCGACTCATATGACTGGGATTTCCATGAAAAAAATTGTGGGCAGAAATTGGGTGATCACTGTACATTTCTCTTCTGTTTCCTATTTATATTTATATTTTACTTCCTTAATTTAGCATTATGGACAGGGAAAACCTTAATCTCAGATCTTCAAAAAATATTTTCCCTTTAAATTCATACCGTGATCGTAGAATGCATGGACTCGACTCATATGACTGGGATTTCCATTAAAAAGATTGTAGGCCGAAAATTGGTGATCACTGTACATTTCTCTTCTCTTTCCTATTCATATTTCTATTTTACCTCCTCAATTTAGCATTATGGACAGGGAAAGACCTAATCTAAAATTTGCATGAAAAAGATTGAGGGCAGAAAATGGGTAAACACTCTACATTTCTCTTCTGCTTCCTATTTATATTTATATTTATATTTTACTTCCTTAATTTAGCATTGTGGACAGGGAAAGACTTAATTTAAGATCTGCAAAAAAATAGTTTGCCTTCAAATTCATACCGTGATCGTAGAATGCATGGACTCGTCTCATATGACTGGGATTTCCATGAAAAAGATTGTGGGCAGACAATGGGTGATCTCTGTGCATTTCTCTTCTGTTTCCTATGTATATTTCTATTTTACTTCCTTAATTTAGCATTATGGACTGGGAAAGACCTAATCTAAGATCTGCAAAAAAATATTTTGCCTTCAATTCCATACCGTGATCGTAGCATGCATGGACTCGACTCATATGACTGGGATTTCCATGAAAAGCATTGTGGGCCGACAATGGGTGATCACTGTACATTTCTCTTCTGTTTCCTATTTATATTTATATTTTACCTCCTCAATTTAGCATTATGGACAGGGAAAGACCAAATCTAAGATCTGCACAAAAATATTTTGCCTTCAATTCCATACCGTGATCGTAGCATGCATGGACTCGACTCATATGACTGGGATTTCCATGAAAAAGATTGTCGGCAGAAAATGGGTGATCACTGTACATTTCTCTTCGGTTTCCTATTTATATTTATATTTTACTTCCTCAATTTAGCATTATGGACAGGGAAAGACCTAATCTAAGCTCTGCCCAAAATAGTTTGCCTTCAAATTCATACCGTGATCGTAGCATGCATGGACTCGTCTCATATGACTGGGACTTCCATGAAAAAGATTTTGGGCAGAAAATGGGTGATCACTGTACATTTCTCTTCTGTTTCCTATTTATATTTCTATTTTACTTCCTCAATTTAGCATTATGGTCAGGGAAAGACCTAATCTAAGCTCTACACAAAAATATTTTGCCTTCAAATTCATACCGAGATCGTAGCATGAATGGACTCAACTCATATGACTGGGATTTCCATGAAAAAGATTGTGGGCCGAAAATGGGTGATCACTGTACATTTCTCTTCTGTTTCCTATTCATATTTCTATTTTACCTCCTCAATTTAGCATTATGGCCAGGGAAAGACCTAATCTAAAATCTGCACAAAAATATTTTGCCTTCAAATTCATACCGTGATCGTAGCAAGCATGGACGCGACTCATATGACTGGGATTTCCATGAAAAAGATTGTGGGACAAAAATGGTTGATTACTGTACATTTCTCTTCTGTTTCCTATTTATGTTTCTATTTTACCTCCTCAATTTAGCATTATGGACAGGGAAAGACCTAATCTAAGATCTGCACAAAAATATTTTGCCTTCAAATTCATACCGTGATCGTAGCATGCATGGACTCGACTCATATGACTGGGATTTCCAAGAAAAAGTTTGTGGGCCGAAAATGGGTGATCACTGTACATTTCTCTTCTGTTTCCTATTTATATTTCCATTTTAATTCCTC
Organism: Acanthosepion lycidas; assembly: GCA_963932145.1. Classification (NCBI taxonomy): domain Eukaryota; kingdom Metazoa; phylum Mollusca; class Cephalopoda; order Sepiida; family Sepiidae; genus Acanthosepion; species Acanthosepion lycidas. The sequence continues at coordinate 661,350 of CAWVQA010000999.1, read as the reverse complement.
AATTTAGCATTATGGACAGGGAAAGACCTAATCTAAAATCTACACAAAAATATTTTGCCTTCAAATTCATACCTTGATCGTAGCATGCATGGACTCGAATCATATGACTGGGATTTCCATGAAAAAGATTGTGTGCTGAAAATAGTTGATCACTGTACATTTCTCTTCTGTTTCCTATTTATATTTCTAATGTACCTCCTCAATTTAGCATTATGGACAGGGAAAGACCTAACCTAAGGTCTGCACAAAAACATTTTGCCTTCAAATTCATACCGTGATCGTAGCATGCATGGACTCGACTGATATGACTGGGATTTCCATGAAAAAGATTGTGGGCGGAAAATGGGTGATCACTGAACATTTCTCTTCTGTTTCCTATTTATATTTATATTTTACCTACTCAATTTAGCATCATGGACAGGGAAAGACCTAATCTAAGCTCTGCACAAAAATATTTTGCCTTCAAATTCATACCGTGATCGTAGCATGCATGGACTCGACTCATATGACTGGGATTTCCATGAAAAAGATTGTGGGCGGAAAATGGGTGATCACTGTACATTTCTCTTCTGTTTCCTATTCATATTTCCATTTTAACTCCTCAATTAAGCATTATGGACAGGGAAAGACCTAATCCAAAATCTGCACAAAAATATTTTGCCTTCAAATTCATACCATGATCGTAGCATGCATGGACTCGACTCATATGACTGGGATTTACATGAAAAAGATTGTGGGCAGAAATTGGGTGATCACTGTACATTTCACTTCTGTTTCCTATTTATATTTCTATTTTACCACCTCAATTTAGCATTATGGACAGTGAAAGACATAATCTAAGCTCTGCACAAAAATATTTTGCCTTCAAATTCATACCGTGATCGTAGCATGCATGGACTCGTCTCATATGACTGGGATTTCCATGAAAAAGATTGTGGGCTGAAAATAGTTGATCACTGTACATTTCTCTTCTCTTTCCTATTTATATTTATATTTTACCTCCTCAATTTAGCATTATGGACAGGGAATGAACTAATCTAAGATCTGCACAAAAATATTTTGCCTTCAAATTCATACCGTGATCGTAGCATGCATGGACTCGACTCATATGACTGGGATTTCCATGAAAAAGATTGTGGGCTGAAAATAGGTGATCACTGTACATTTCTCTTCTGTTTCCTATTTATATTTCCATTTTACCTCCTCAATTTAGCATTATGGACAGGGAAGACCTAATCTAAGATCTGCATATATATTTTGCCTTCAAATTCTTACCGTGTTCGTAGCATGCATAGACTCGACTCATATGACTGGGATTTCCATGAAAAAGATTGTGGGCCGAAAATGGGTGATCACTGTACATTTCTCTTCTGTTTCCTAGTTATATTAATATTTACCTCCTCAATTTAGCATTATGGACAGTGAAAGAACTAATCTAAAATCTGCACAAAAATATTTAGCCTTCAAATTCATACCGTGATCGTAGCATGCATGGACTCGACTCATATGACTGGGATTTCCATGAAAAAGATTGTGTGCCTAAAATGGGTGATCACTGTACATTTCTCTTCTGTTTCCTATTCATATTTCTATTTTACCTCCTCAATTTAGCATTATGGACAGGGAAAGACCTAATCTAAAATCTTCACAAAAATATTTTGCCTTCAAATTCATACCGTGATCGGAGCATGCATGGACTCGACTCATATGACTGGGATTTCCATGAAAAAGATTGTGGGCGGTAAATGGGTGATCACTGAACATTTCTCTTCTGTTTCCTATTTATATTTCTATTTTACCTCCTCAATTTAGCATTGTGGACAGGGAAAGACCTAATCTAAAATTTGCACAAAAATATTTTGCCTTCAAATTCATACCGTGATCGTAGCATGCATGGACTCGACACATATGACTGGGATTTACATGAAAAAAAGATTGTGGGCCGAAATGTGGGTGATCACTGTACATTTCTCTTCTGTTTCCTATTTATATTTCTATTTTACTACCTCAATTTAGCATTATGGTCAGGGAAAGACCTAATCTAAGGTCTGCAAAAAAATATTTTGCCTTCAAATTCATACCGTGATCGTAGCATACATGGACTCGACTTATATGACTGGGATTTCCATGAAGAAGATTGTGGGCAGAAAATGGGTGATCACTGTACATGTCTCTTCTGTTTCCTATTTATATTTCTATTTTCCCTCCTCAATTTAGCATTATGGACATGGAAAACCTAATCTAAGTTCTGCAAAAAAATATTTTGCCTTCAAATTCATACTGTGATCGTAGCAGGCATGGACTCGACTCATATGACTGGGATTTCCATGAAAAAGATTGTGGGCAGAAAATGGGTGATCACTGTACATTTCTCTTCTGTTTCTATTTATATTTATATTTTACCTCCTCAATTTAGCATTAAGGACAGTGAAAGACCTAATCTAAGATCTGCACAAAAATATTTTGCCTTCAAATTCATACCGTGATCGTAGCATGCATGGACTCGACTCATATGACTGGGATTTCTATGAAAAAGATTGTGGGCCGAAAATGGGTGATCACTGTACGTTTCTCTTCTGTTTCCTATTTATATTTATATTTTATCTCCTCAATATAGCATTATGGACAGGGAAAGACCAAATCTAAGTTCTGCACAAAAATATTTTGCTTTCAAATTCATACCGTAAACGTTGCATGCATGGACTCGACTCATATGACTGGGATTTCCATGAAAAAGATTGTTGGCCGAAAATGGGTGATCGCTGTAAGTTTCTCTTCTGTTTCCTATTTATATTTCTATTTTACCTCCTCAATTTAGCATTATGGACAGGGAAAGACCTAATCTAAGATCTGCACAAAAATATTTTGCCTTCAAATTCATACCGTGATCGTAGCATACATGGACTCGACTCATATGACTGGGATTTCCATGAAAAAGATTGGGGGCCGAAAATGGGTGATCACTGTACGTTTCTCTTCTGTTTCTTATTTATATTTCTATTTTACCTCCTCAATTTAGCATTATGGACAGGGAAAGACCTAATCTAAGATCTGCACAAAAATATTTTGCCTTCAAATACATACCGTGATCGAAGCATGCATGGACTCGACTCATATGACTGGGATTTCCATGAAAAAGACTGTGGGCCGAAAATGGGTGATCACTGTACATTTCTCTTCTGTTTCCTATTTGTATTTTACCTCCTCAATCTAGCATTATGGACAGGGAAAGACCAAATCTAAGATCTGCACAAAAATATTTTGCTTTTAAATTCATACCGTGATCGTAGCATGCATGGACTCGACTCATATGACTGGGATTTGCATTAAAAAGATTGTTGGCCGAAAATGGGTGATCGCTGTAAGTTTCTCTTCTGTTTCTTATTTATATTTCTATTTTACCTCCTCAATTTAACATTATGGACAGGGAAAGACGAAATCTAAGATCTGCAAAACATATTTTGCCTTCAAATTCATACCGTGATCGTAGCATGCATGGACTAGACTGATATGACTGGGATTTGCATGAAAAAGATTGTGGGCAGAAAATAGGTGATCACTGTACATTTCTCTTCTGTTTCCTATTTATATTTATATTTTACTTCCTTCATTTAGCATTATGGACAGGGGAAGACCTAATCTAAGATCTGCAAAAAAATATTTTGCCTTCAAATTCATACCGTGATCGTAGCATGCATGGACTGGCTCATATGACTGTGATTTCCATGAAAAAGATTGTGGGCAGAAAATGGGTGATCACTGTACATTTTTCTTCCGTTTCCTATTTCTATTTCTATTTTACTTCCTCAATTTAGCATTATGGACAGGGAAAGACCTAATCTAAGATCTGCAAAAAAATATTTTGCCTTCAAATTCATATCGTGATCGTAGCATGTATGGACTCGACTCATATGACTGGGTTTTGCATGAAAAAGATTGTGTGCAGAAAATGGGTGATCACTGTACATTTCTCTTCTGTTTCCTATTTATATTTATATTTTACCTCCTCAATTTAGCATTATGGGCAGGGAAAGACCTAATCTAAAATCTGCAAAGAAGTATTTTGCCTTCAAATTCATACCGTGATCGTAGGATGCATGGACTCGACTAATATGACTGGGAATTCCATGAAAATATTTTGGGCCGAAAATGGGTGATCACTGTACATTTCTCTTCTATTTCCTATTTATATTTCTATTTTACTTCCTCAATTTAGCATCATGACAGGGAAAGACCTAATCGAAGCTCTGCAAAAAAATATTTTGCCTTCAAATTCATACCGTGATCGTAGCATGCATGGACTCGACTCATATGACTGGGATTTCCATGAAAAAGATTTTGGGCAGAAAATGGGTGATCACGGTACATTTTTCTTCTGTTTCCTATTTATATTTATATTTTACCTCCTCAATTTAGCATTATGACAGGGAAAGACCTAATCGAAGCTCTGCAAAAAAATATTTTGCCTTCAAATTCATACCGTGATCGTAGCATGCATGGACTCGACTCATATGACTGGGATTTCCATGAAAAAGATTGTGGGCAGAAAATGGGTGATCACTGTACATTTCTCTTCTGTTTCCTATTTATATTTATATTTTACCTCCTCAATTGAGCATTATGGACAGGGAAAGACCTAATCTAAGATCTGCAGAAAAATATTTTGCCTTCAAATTCATACCGTGATCGTAGCATGCATGGACTCGACTCATATGACTGGGATTTCCAGGAAAAAGATTGTGGGCAGAAAATGGGTGATCACTGTACATTTCTCTTCTGTTTCCAATTTATATTTCTATTTTACTTCTTCAATTTAGCATTATGGACAGGGAAAGACTTAATCTAAGCGCTGCAAAAAGAATATTTTTCCTTGAAATTCATACCGTGATCGTAGCATGCATGGACTCGACTCATATGACTGGGATTTCCATGAAAAAGATTGTGGGCAGAAAATGGGTGATCACTATACATTTCTCTTCTGTTTCCTATTTATATTTATATTTTACCTCCTCAATTTAGCATTATAGACAGGGAAGGACCAAATCTAAGATCTGCAAAAAAATATTTTGCCTTCAAATTCATACCGTGATCGTAGCATGCAAGGAAACGAATCATATGCCTGGGATTTCCATGAAAAAGCTTGTGGGCCGAAAATGTGTGATCACTGTACATTTCTCTTCTGTTTCCTATTTATATTTATATTTTACCTCCTCAATTTAGCATTATGGACAGGGAAAGACCTAATCTAAGCTCTGCAGAAAAAATTTTGCCTTCAAATTCATACCGTGATCGTAGCATGCATGGACTCGACTCATATGTCTGGGATTTGCATGAAAAAGATTGTGGGCAAAAAATGTGTGATCAGTGTACATTTCTCTTCTGTTTCCTATTTATATTTATATTTTACTTCCTTCATTTAGCATTATGGACAGGGAAAAACCAAATCTATCTGCAAAAAAATATTTTGCCTTCAAATTCATACCGTGATCGTAGAATGCATGGACTCGACTCATATGACTGGGATTTCCATGAAAAAGATTGTGGGCAGAAAATGGGTGATCACTGTACATTTCTCTTCTGTTTCCTATTTATATTTATATTTTACCTCCTCAATTGAGCATTATGGACAGGGAAAGACCTAATCTAAGATCTGCAGAAAAATATTTTGCCTTCAAATTCATACCGTGATCGTAGCATGCATGGACTAGACTCATATGACTGGGATTTCCAGGAAAAAGATTGTGGGCAGAAAATGGGTGATCACTGTACATTTCTCTTCTGTTTCCAATTTATATTTCTATTTTACTTCTTCAATTTAGCATTATGGACAGGGAAAGACTTAATCTAAGCGCTGCAAAAAGAATATTTTTCCTTGAAATTCATACCGTGATCGTAGCATGCATGGACTCGACTCATATGACTGGGATTTCCATGAAAAAGATTGTGGGCAGAAAATGGGTGATCACTATACATTTCTCTTCTGTTTCCTATTTATATTTATATTTTACCTCCTCAATTTAGCATTATGGACAGGGAAGGACCAAATCTAAGATATGCAAAAAAATATTTTGCCTTCAAATTCATACCGTGATCGTAGCATGCAAGGAAACGAATCATATGCCTGGGATTTCCATGAAAAAGCTTGTGGGCCGAAAATGTGTGATCACTGTACATTTCTCTTCTGTTTCCTATTTATATTTATATTTTACCTCCTCAATTTAGCATTATGGACAGGGAAAGACCTAATCTAAGCTCTGCAGAAAAAATTTTGCCTTCAAATTCATACCGTGATCGTAGCATGCATGGACTCGACTCATATGTCTGGGATTTGCATGAAAAAGATTGTGGGCAAAAAATGTGTGATCAGTGTACATTTCTCTTCTGTTTCCTATTTATATTTATATTTTACTTCCTTCATTTAGCATTATGGACAGGGAAAAACCAAATCTATCTGCAAAAAAATATTTTGCCTTCAAATTCATACCGTGATCGTAGCATGCATGGACTCAACTCATATGACTGGGATTTCCATGAAAAAGATTGTGGGCAGAAAATGTTTGATCACTGTACATTTCTCTTCTGTTTCCTATTTATATTTCTATTTTACCTTCTCAATTTAGCATTATGGACAGGGAAAGACCAAATCTAAGATCTGCAAAAAAATATTTTGCCTTCAAATTCATACTGTGATCGTAGCATGCATGGATTCAACTCATATGACTGGGATTTCTATGAAAAAGATTGTGGGCTGAAAATGGGTGATCATGGTACATTTTTCTTCTGTTTCCTATTTATATTTCTATTTTACCTCCTCAATTTAGCACTATGGACAGTGAAAGACATAATCTATGCTCTGCAAAAAATATTTTGCCTTCAAATTCATACCGTGATCGTAGCATGCATGGATTCGACTCATATGACTGGGATTTCCATGAAAAAGATTGTGGGCCGAAAATGGGTGATCATGGTACATTTTTCTTCTGTTTCCTATTTCTATTTCTATTTTACCTCCTCAATTTAGCATTATGGACAGTGAAAGACCTAATCTAAGATCTGCAAAAAAATATTTTGCCTTTAAATTCATACCATGATCGTAGCATGCATGGACTCGACTCATATTACTGGGATTTCCATGAAAAAAGATTGTGGGCAGAAAATATGTGATCACTGTACATTTCTCTTCTGTTTCCTATTTATATTTATATTTTACTTCCTTCATTTAGCATTATGGACAGGGGAAGACCTAATCTAAGATCTGCAAAAAAATATTTTGCCTTCAAATTCATACCGTGATCGTAGCATGCATGGACTGGCTCATATGACTGTGATTTCCATGAAAAAGATTGTGGGCAGAAAATGGGTGATCACTGTACATTTTTCTTCTGTTTCCTATTTCTATTTCTATTTTACTTCCTCAATTTAGCATTATGGACAGGGAAAGACCTAATCTAAGATCTGCAAAAAAATATTTTGCCTTCAAATTCATATCGTGATCGTAGCATGAAGGAAGTAAAATATAAATATAAATAGGAAACAGAAGAGAAATGTACAGTGATCACCCATTTTCTGCCCACAATCTTTTTCATGCAAAACCCAGTCATATGAGTCGAGTCGACTCATATGACTGGGTTTTGCATGAAAAAGATTGTGGGCAGAAAATGGGTGATCACTGTACATTTCTCTTCTGTTTCCTCTTTATATTTATATTTTACTTCCTTCATTTAGCATTATGGACAGGGAAAGACCTAATCGAAGTTCTGCAAAAAAATATTTTGCCTTCAAATTTATACCGTGATTGTAGCAGGTATGGACTTGATTCATAGGACTGGGATTGCCATGAAAAAGATTGTGGGCAGAAAATGGGTGATCACTGTACATTTGTCTTCTATTTCCTATTTATATTTATATTTTACCTCCTCAATTTAGCATTATGGAAAGGGAAAGACCTAATATAAGATCTGCAAAAAAATATTTTGCCTTCAGATTCATACCGTGATTGTAGCATGCATGGACTCGACTCCTATGACTGGGATTTCCATGATATGCTTGTGGGCCGAAAATGGGTGATCACTGTATATTTCTCTTCTGTTTCCTATTTATATTTATATTTTTTACCTCCTCAATTTAGCATTATGGACAGGGAAAGACCTAATCTAAGATCTGCACAAAATTGTTTTGCCTTCAAATTCATACAGTGATCGTAGCATGCATGGACTCGACTCATATGACTGGGATTTCCATGAAAAAGATTGTGGGCAGAAAATGGGTGACCACTGTACATTTCTCTTCTCTTTCCTATTTTTATTTGTATTTTACCTCCTCAATTTAGCATTATCGACAGGGAAAGACCTAATCTAAGATCTCCACAAAAATATTTTGCCTTCAAATTCATACCGTGATCGTAGGATGCATGGACTCGACTCATATGACTGGGATTTCCATGAAAAAGATTGTGGGCCGAAAATGGGTGATCACTGTACATTTCTCTTCTGTTTCCTATTTATATTTATATTTTACCTCCTCAATTTAGCATTATGGACTGGGAAAGATCTAATCTAAAATCTGCACAAAAATATTTTGCCTTCAAATTCATACCGTGATCGTAGCATGCATGGACACGATTCACATGACTGGGATTTCCATGAAAAAGATTGTGGGCTGAAAATGGGTGATCACTGTACATTTCTCTTCTGGTTCCTATTTATATTTATATTTTACTTCTTCAATTTAGCATTATGGACAGGGAAGGACCTAATCTAAGCTCTGCACAAAAATATTTTGCATTCAAATTCATACCGTGATCGTAGCATGCATGGACTCGACTCATATTACTGGGATTTCCATGAAAAAGATTGTGGGCACAAAATGGGTGATCACTGTACATTTCTCTTCTGTTTCCTATTTATATTTATATTTTACCTCCTCAATTTAGCATTATGGACAGGGAAAGACCTAATCTATGATCTGCAAAAAATTATTTTGCCTTCAAATTCATACCGTGATCGTAGCATGCATGGACTCGACTCACATGACGGGTATTTCCTTGAAAAAGATTGTGGGCAGAAAATGCGTGATCACTGGACATTTATCTTCTGTTTCCTATTTATATATATATTTTACCTCCTCAATTTAGCATTATGGACATGGAAAGAGATAATCTAAGCACTGCAAAAAAATATTTTGCCTTCAAATTCATACTGTGATCGTAGCATTTATGGACTGGACACATATGACTGGGATTTCCATGAAAAAGATTGTGGGCACAAAATGTGTGATCACTGTACATTTCTCTTCTGTTTACTCTTTATATTTCTATTTTACTTCCTTCATTTAGCATTATGGACAGGGAAAGACCTAATCTAAGCTCTGCACAAAAATATTTTGCATTCAAATTCATACCGTGATTGTAGCATGCATGGACTCAGTTCATATGACTGGGATTTCCATGAAAAAGACTGTGGGCACAAAATGGATGATCACTGTACAATTCTCTTCTGTTTCCTATTTATATTTATATTTTACTTCCTTCATTTAGCATTATGGACAGGGAAAGACCTAATCTAAGACCTGCAAAAAAATATTTTGCCTTCAAATTCATACCGTGATCATAGCATGTATGGACTCGACTCATATGACTGGGATTTCCATGAAAAAGATTGTGGGCAGAAAATGGGTGATCACAGTAGATTTCTCTTCTGTTTCCTATTTATATTTCTATTTAACGCCTCAATTTAGCATTATGTACAGGGAAAAACCTAATCTAAGATCTGCAAAAAAATATTTTGCCTTCAAATTCATACCGTGATCGTAGCATGCATGTACTCGGCTCATATGACTGGGATTTTCATGAAAAAGACTGTGGGCACAAAATGGATGATCACTGTACATTTCTCTTCTGTTTCCTATTTATATTTATATTTTACTTCCTTCATTTAGCATTATGGACAGGGAAAGACCTAATCTAAGATCTGCAAAAAAATATTTTGCCTTCAAATTCATACCGTGATCATAGCATGTATGGACTCGACTCATATGACTGGAATTTCCATGAAAAAGATTGGGGGCACAAAATGGGTGATCACTGTACATTTCTCTTCTTTTTCCTATTTATATTTCTATTTAACTCCTCAATTTAGCATTATGGACAGGGAAAGACCTAATCTAAGATCTGCAAAAAAATATTTTGCCTTCAAATTCATACCGTGATCATAGCATGCATTGACTCGACTCATATGACTGGGATTTCCATGAAAAAGATTGTGGTCTGAAAATGGGTGATCACTGTACATTTCTCTTCTGTTTCCTATTTATATTTATATTTTACTTCCTTAATTTAGTATTATGGACAGGGAAAGTCCAAATCTAAGATCTGCAAAAAAATATTTTGCCTTCAAATTCATACCGTGATCGTAGCATGCATGGACTCGACTCATATGACTGGGATTTCCATGAAAAAGATTGTGGGCCGAAAATGGGTGATCACTGTACATTTCTCTTCTGTTTCCTATTTATATTTATATTTTACATCCTCAATTTAGCATTATGGACAGGGAAAGACCAAATCTAAGATCTGCAAAAAAATATTTTGCCTTCAAATTCATTCCGTGATCGTAGCATGCATGGAGTCGACTCATATGACTGGGATTTCCATGAAAAAGAGAGTGGGCAGAAAATGGGTGTTCACGGTACATTTCTCTTCTGTTTCCTATTTATATTTCTATTTTACCTCCTCAATTTAGCATTATGGACAGTGAAAGACCTAATCTAATATCTGCAAAAAAATATTTTGCCTTCAAATTCATACCGTGATCTTAACATGCATGGACTCGACTCATATGACTGGGATTTCCATGAAAAAGATTGTGGGGCGAAAATGGGTGATCACTGTACATTTCTCTTCTGTTTCCTATTTATATTTCTATTTTACATCCTCAATTTAGCATTATGGACAGGGAAAGACCAAATCTAAGATCTGCAAAAAAATATTTTGCCTTCAAATTCATACCGTGATCGTAGCATGCATGGACTCGACTCATATGCCTGGGATTTCGATGATAAAGATTGTGGGCAGAAAATGGGTGATCACTGTACATTTCTCTTCTGTTTCCTATTTATATTTATATTTTACTTCCTTAATTTAGCATTATGGACAGGGAAAGACCAAATCTAAGATCTGCAAATAATATTTTGCCTTCAAATTCATACTGTGATCGTAGCATGCATGGACTCGACTCATATAACTGGGATTTACATGAAAAAGATTGTGGGCAGAAAACGGGTGATCACTGTACATTTCTATTCTGTTTCCTATTGATATTTATATTTTACTTCCTTAATTTATCATTATGGACAGGGAAAGACCAAATCTAAGTTATGCAAAAAAATATTTTGCCTTCAAATTCATTCCGTGATCGTAGCATGCATGGACTCGACTCATATGACTGGGATTTCCATGAAAAAATATTGTTGGCCGAAAATGGGTGATCACTGTACATTTCTCTTCTGTTTCCTATTTATATTTCTATTTTACCTCCTCAATTTAGCATTATGGACAGTGAAAGACCTAATCTAAGATCTGCAAAAAATATATTTGCCTTCAAATTCATACCGTGATCGTAGCATGCATGGACTCGACTCATATGACTGGGATTTCCATGAAAAAATTTTAGGCAGAAAATGGGTGATCACTGTACATTTCTCTTCTGTTTCCTATTTATATTTATATTTTACCTCCTCAATTTAGCATTATGGACAGGGAAAGACCAAATCTAAGATCTGCAAAAAAATATTTTGCCTTCAAATTCATACCGTGATCGTAGCATGCATGGACTCGACTCTTATGACTGGGATTTGCATGAAAAAGATTGTGGGCAGAAAATGGGTGATCACTGTACATTTCCCTTCTGTTTCCATTTTATATTTCTATTTTACCTCCTCAATTTAGCATTATGGACAGGGAAAGACCTAATCTAATATCTGCAAATAAATATTTTGCCTTCAAATTCATACCGTGATCGTACCATGCATGGACTCGACTCATATGACTGGGATTTCCATGAAAAAGATTGTGGTCCGAAAATAGGTTATCACTGTACATTTCTCTTCAGTTTCTTATTTATATTTATATTTTACCTCCTCAATTTAGCATTATGGACAGGGAAAGAACTAATCTAATATCTGCAAAAAAAATATTTTGCCTTCAAATTCATACCGTGATCGTAGCATGCATTGACTCAGCTCATATGACTGGGATTTCCATGAAAAAGATTGTGGGCAGAAAATGGGTGATCACTGTACATTCCTCTTCTGTTTCCTATTAATATTTATATTTTACTTCCTCAATTTAGCATTATGGACAGGGAAAGACACAATCTAAGATATGCACATAAATATTTTGCCTTTAAATTCATACCGTGATCGTAGCATGCATGGACTCGACTCATATGACTGGGATTTCCATGAAAAAGATTGTGGGCAGAAAACGGGTGATCACTGTACATTTCTCTTCTGTTTCCTATTTATATTTATATTTTACCTCCTCAATTTAGCATTATGGACAGTGAAAGACCTATTCTAAGATCTGCAAAAAAAATATTTTGCCTTCAAATTCATTCCGTGATCGTAGCATGCATTGACTCAACTCATATGACTGGGATTTCCATGAAAAAGATTGTCGGTTGAAAATGGGTGATGACTGTACTTTTCTCTTCTGTTTCCTATTTATATTTCTAGTTTTCCTCCTCAATTTAGCATTATGGACAGTGAAAGACCTAATCTAAGATCTGCAAAAAAATATTTTGCCTTCAAATTCATACCGTGATCATAGCATGCATTGACTCGACTCATATGACTGGGATTTCCATGAAAAAGATTGTGGTCTGAAAATGGGTGATCACTGTACATTTCTCTTCTGTTTCCTATTTATATTTATATTTTACTTCCTTAATTTAGTATTATGGACAGGGAAAGTCCAAATCTAAGATCTGCAAAAAAATATTTTGCCTTCAAATTCATACCGTGATCGTAGCATGCATGGACTCGACTCATATGACTGGGATTTCCATGAAAAAGATTGTGGGCCGAAAATGGGTGATCACTGTACATTTCTCTTCTGTTTCCTATTTATATTTATATTTTACATCCTCAATTTAGCATTATGGACAGGGAAAGACCAAATCTAAGATCTGCAAAAAAATATTTTGCCTTCAAATTCATTCCGTGATCGTAGCATGCATGGAGTCGACTCATATGACTGGGATTTCCATGAAAAAGAGAGTGGGCAGAAAATGGGTGTTCACGGTACATTTCTCTTCTGTTTCCTATTTATATTTCTATTTTACCTCCTCAATTTAGCATTATGGACAGTGAAAGACCTAATCTAATATCTGCAAAAAAATATTTTGCCTTCAAATTCATACCGTGATCTTAACATGCATGGACTCGACTCATATGACTGGGATTTCCATGAAAAAGATTGTGGGGCGAAAATGGGTGATCACTGTACATTTCTCTTCTGTTTCCTATTTATATTTCTATTTTACATCCTCAATTTAGCATTATGGACAGGGAAAGACCAAATCTAAGATCTGCAAAAAAATATTTTGCCTTCAAATTCATACCGTGATCGTAGCATGCATGGACTCGACTCATATGCCTGGGATTTCGATGATAAAGATTGTGGGCAGAAAATGGGTGATCACTGTACATTTCTCTTCTGTTTCCTATTTATATTTATATTTTACTTCCTTAATTTAGCATTATGGACAGGGAAAGACCAAATCTAAGATCTGCAAATAATATTTTGCCTTCAAATTCATACTGTGATCGTAGCATGCATGGACTCGACTCATATAACTGGGATTTCCATGAAAAAGATTGTGGGCAGAAAACGGGTGATCACTGTACATTTCTATTCTGTTTCCTATTGATATTTATATTTTACTTCCTTAATTTATCATTATGGACAGGGAAAGACCAAATCTAAGTTATGCAAAAAAATATTTTGCCTTCAAATTCATTCCGTGATCGTAGCATGCATGGACTCGACTCATATGACTGGGATTTCCATGAAAAAATATTGTTGGCCGAAAATGGGTGATCACTGTACATTTCTCTTCTGTTTCCTATTTATATTTCTATTTTACCTCCTCAATTTAGCATTATGGACAGTGAAAGACCTAATCTAAGATCTGCAAAAAATATATTTGCCTTCAAATTCATACCGTGATCGTAGCATGCATGGACTCGACTCATATGACTGGGATTTCCATGAAAAAATTTTAGGCAGAAAATGGGTGATCACTGTACATTTCTCTTCTGTTTCCTATTTATATTTATATTTTACCTCCTCAATTTAGCATTATGGACAGGGAAAGACCAAATCTAAGATCTGCACAAAAATATTTTGCCTTCAAATTCATACCATGATCGTAGCATGCATGGACTCGACTCATATGACTGGGATTTCCAAGAAAAAGATTGTGGGCCAAAAATGGGTGATCACTGTACATTTCTCGTTTGTTTCCTATTTATATTTATATTTTACATCCTCAATTTAGCATTATGGACAGGGAAAGACCAAATCTAAGATCTGCAAAAAAATATTTTGCCTTCAAATTCATTCCGTGATCGTAGCATGCATGGACTCGACTCATATGACTGGGATTTCCATGAAAAAGAGAGTGGGCCGAAAATGGGTGTTCACGGTACATTTCTCTTCTGTTTCCTATTTATATTTCTATTTTACTTCCTTAATTTAGCATTATGGACTGGGAAAGACCAAATCTAAGATCTGCAAAAAAATATTTTGCCTTCAAATTCATACCGTGATCGTAGCATGCATGGATTCAACTCATATGACTGGGATTTCCATGAAAAAGATTGTGGGCCGAAAATGGGTGATCACTGTACATTTCTCTTCTGTTTCCTATTTATATTTCTATTTTACTTCCTTAATTTAGCATTATGGACAGGGAAAGACCAAATCTAAGATCTGCAAAAAATATATTTGCCTTCAAATTCATACCGTGATCGTAGCATGCATGGACTCGACTCATATGACTGGGATTTCCATGAAAAAATTTTAGGCAGAAAATGGGTGATCACTGTACATTTCTCTTCTGTTTCCTATTTATATTTATATTTTACCTCCTTAATTTAGCATTATGGACAGGGAAAGACCAAATCTAAGATCTGCAAAAAATATATTTGCCTTCAAATTCATACCGTGATCGTAACATGCATTGACTCAACTCATATGACTGGGATTTCCATGATAAAGATTGTGGGCAGAAAATGGGTGATCACTGTACATTTCTCTTCTGTTTCCTATTTATATTTCTATTTTACATCCTCAATTTAGCATTATGGACAGGGAAAGACCAAATCTAAGATCTGCAAAAAAATATTTTGCCTTCAAATTCATTCCGTGATCGTAGCATGCATGGACTCGACTCATATGACTGGGATTTCCATGAAAAAGAGAGTGGGCCGAAAATGGGTGTTCACGGTACATTTCTCTTCTGTTTCCTATTTATATTTCTATTTTACTTCCTTAATTTAGCATTATGGACTGGGAAAGACCAAATCTAAGATCTGCAAAAAAATATTTTGCCTTCAAATTCATACCGTGATCGTAGCATGCATGGACACGACTCATATGACTGGGATTTCCATGAAAACGATTGTGGGCAGAAAATGGGTGATCACTGTACATTTCTCTTCTGTTTCCTATTTATATTTATATTTTACTTCCTTAATTTAGCATTATGGAGAGGGAAAGCCCAAATCTAAAATCTGCAAAAAAATATTTTGCCTTCAAATTCATACCGTGATCGTAGCATGCATGGACTCGACTCATATGCCTGGGATTTCGATGAAAAAGATTGTGGGCCGAAAATGGGTGATCACTGTACATTTCTCTTCTGTTTCCTATTTATATTTATATTTTACTTCCTTAATGTAGCATTATGGACAGGGAAAGACCAAATCTAAGATCTGCAAATAATATTTTGCCTTCAAATTCATGCCGTGATCGTAGCATGCATGGACTCGACTCATATAACTGGGATTTCCATGAAAAAGATTGTGGGCCGAAAATGGGTGATCACTGTACATTTCTCTTCTGTTTCCTATTTATATTTCTAATTTACATCCTCAATTTAGCATTATGGACTGGGAAAGACCAAATCTAAGATCTGCAAAAAAATATTTTGCCTTCAAATTCATTCCGTGATCGTAGCATGCATGGACTCGACTCATATGACTGAGATTTCCATGAAAAATATTCTGGGCCGAAAATGGGTGATCACTGTACATTTCTCTTCTGTTTCCTATTTATATTTATATTTTACTTCCTCAATTTAGCATTATGGACAGGGAAAGACCTAATCTAAGATCTGCACAAAAATATTTTGCCTTCAAATTCATACCGTGATCGTAGCATGCATGGATTCGACTCATATAACTGGGATTTCCATGAAAAAGTTTCTGGGCCTAAAATGGGTGATCACTGTACATTTCTCTTCTGTTTCCTATTTATATTTCTCTTTTACCTCCTCAATTTAGCATTATGGGCAGGGAAAGACCTAATCTAAGATCGGCACAAAAATATTTTGCCTTCAAATTCATACCGTGATCGTAGCATGCATGGACTCGACTCATATGACTGAGATTTCCATGAAAAATATTCTGGGCCGAAAATGGGTGATCACTGTACATTTCTCTTCTGTTTCCTATTTATATTTATATTTTACTTCCTCAATTTAGCATTATGGACAGGGAAAGACCTAATCTAAGATCTGCACAAAAATATTTTGCCTTCAAATTCATACCGTGATCGTAGCATGCATGGACTCGACTCATATGACTGGGATATCCATGAAATAGATTGTGGGCCGAAAATGGGAGATCACTGTACATTTCTCTTCTGTTTCCTATTTATATTTATATTTTACCTCCTCAATTTAGCATTATGGACAGGGAAAGACCTAATCTAAGATCTGCACAAAAATATTTTGCCTTCAAATTCATACCGTGATCGTAGCATGCATGGATTCGACTCATATAACTGGGATTTCCATGAAAAAGTTTCTGGGCCGAAAATGGGTGATCACTGTACATTTCTCTTCTGTTTCCTATTTATATTTCTCTTTTACCTCCTCAATTTAGCATTATGGACAGGGAAAGACATAATCTAAGATCTGCACAAAAATATTTTGCCTTCAAATTCATACCGTGATCGTAGCATGCATGGACTCGACTCATATGACTGAGATTTCCATGAAAAAGATTCTGGGCCGAAAATGGGTGATCACTGTACATTTCTCTTCTGTTTCCTATTTATATTTATATTTTACCTCCTCAATTTAGCATTATGGACAGGGAAAGACCTAATCTAAGATCAGCACAAAAATATTTTGCCTTCAAATTCATACCGTGATCGTAGCATGCATGGACTCGACTCATATGACTGGGATTTCCATGAAAAAGATTGTGGGCCGAAAATGGGTGATCACTGTACATTTCTCTTCTGTTTCCTATTTATATTTCACCTCCTCAATTTAGCATTATGGACAGGGAAAGACCTAATCGAAAATCTGCACAAAAATATTTTGCCTTCAAATTCATACCGTGATTGTAGCATGCATGGACTCGACTCATATGACTTGGATTTCTATGAAAAAATTGTGGGCCGAAAATGGGTGATCACTGTACATTTCTCTTCTGTTTCCCATTTCTATTTCTATTTTACCTCCTCAATTTAGCATTATGGACAGGGAAAGACATAACCAAAGATCTGCACAAAAATATTTTGCCTTCAAATTCATACCGTGATCGTAGCATGCATGGACTCGACTCATATGACTGGGATTTCCATGAAAAAGATTGTGGGCAGAAAATGGGTGATCACTGTACATTTCTCTTCGGTTTCCTATTTATATTTATATTTTACCTCCTCAATTTAGCATTATGGACACGGAAAGACATAATCTAAGCTCTGCACAAAAATATTTTGCCTTCAAATTCATACCGTGATCGTAGCATGCATGGATTCGACTCATATAACTGGGATTTCCATGAAAAAGTTTCTGGGCCGAAAATGGGTGATCACTGTACATTTCTCTTCTGTTTCCTATTTATATTTCTCTTTTTCCTACTCAATTTACCATTATGGACAGTGAAAGACCTAATCTAAGATCTGCACAAAAATATTTTGCCTTCAAATTCATACCGTGATCGTAGCATGCATGGACTCTCCTCATATGACTGGGATTTCCATGAAAAAGGTTGTGGGCTGAAAATGGGTGATCACTGTACATTTCTCTTCTGTTTCCTATTTATATTTATATTTTACCTCCTCAATTTAGCATTATGGACAGGGAAAGACCTAATCTGAGATCTGCACAAAAATATTTTGCCTTCAAATTCATACCCTGATCGCAGCATGCATGGACTCGACTCATATGACTGGGATTTCCATGAAAAAGATTGTGGGCCGAAAATGGGTGATCACTGTACATTTCTCTTCTGTTTCCTATTTATATTTGTATTTTAGCTCCTCAATTTAGCATTATGGTCAGGGAAAGACCTAATCTAAGATCTGCACAAAAATATTTTGCCTTCAAATTCATACCGTGATTGTAGCATGCATGGATTCGACTCATATGACTGGGATTTCCATGAAAAAGATTGTGGGCCGAAAATGGGTGTTCACTGTACATTTCTCTTCTGTTTCCTTTATATATTTCTATTTTACATCCTCAATTTAGCATTATGGACAGGGAAAGATCTAATCTAAGATCTGCACAAAAATATTTTGCCTTCAAATTCATACTGTGATCGTAGCATGCATGGACTCGAATCATATGACTGGGATTTCCATGAAAAAGATTGTGGGCCGAAAATGGGTGATCACTGTACATTTCTCTTCTTTTTCCTATTTATATTTCTATTTTACCTCCTCAATTTAGCATTATGGACAGGGAAACACCTAATCTAAAATCTTCACAAAAATATTTTACCTTCAAATTCATACCGTGATCGTAGCATGCATGGACTCGACTCATATGACTGGGATTTCCATGAAAAAGATTGTCGGCCGAAAATGCGTGATCACTGTACATTTCTCTTCTGTTTCCTATTTATATTTATATTTCACCTCCTCAATTTAGCATTATGGACAGGGAAAGACCTAATCTAAAATCTGTACAAAAATATTTTGCCTTCAAATACATACCGTGATTGTAGCATGCATGGACTCGACTCATATGACTGGGATTTCCATTAAAAAGATTGTGGGCCGAAAATGGGTGATCACTGTACATTTCTCTTCTGTTTCCTATTTATATTTCTATTTTACCACCTCAATATCGCATTATGGACAGGGAAAGACCTAATCTAAGCTCTGCACAAAAATATTTTGCCTTCAAATTCATACCGTGATCATAGCATGCATGGACTCGACTCATATGACTGGGATTTCCATGAAAAAGATTGTGGGCCGGAAATGGGTGATCACTGTACATTTCTCTTCTGTTTCCTATTTATATTTGTATTTTACCTCCTCAATTTAGCATTATGGACAGGGAAAGACCTAATCTAAGATCTACACAAAATATTTTGCCTTCAAATTCATACCGTGATTGTAGCATGCATGGATTCGACTCATATGACTGGGATTTCCATGAAAAAGATTGTGGGCCGAAAATGGGTGATCACTGTACATTTCTCTTCTGTTTCCTTTATATATTTCTATTTTACATCCTCAATTTAGCATTATGGACAGGGAAAGATCTAATCTAAGATCTGCACAAAAATATTTTGCCTTCAAATTCATACTGTGATCGTAGCATGCATGGACTCGAATCATATGACTGGGATTTCCATGAAAAAGATTGTGGGCCGAAAATGGGTGATCACTGTACATTTCTCTTCTTTTTCCTATTTATATTTCTATTTTACCTCCTCAATTTAGCATTATGGACAGGGAAACACCTAATCTAAAATCTTCACAAAAATATTTTACCTTCAAATTCATACCGTGATCGTAGCATGCATGGACTCGACTCATATGACTGGGATTTCCATGAAAAAGATTGTCGGCCGAAAATGCGTGATCACTGTACATTTCTCTTCTGTTTCCTATTTATATTTATATTTCACCTCCTCAATTTAGCATTATGGACAGGGAAAGACCTAATCTAAAATCTGTACAAAAATATTTTGCCTTCAAATACATACCGTGATTGTAGCATGCATGGACTCGACTCATATGACTGGGATTTCCATTAAAAAGATTGTGGGCCGAAAATGGGTGATCACTGTACATTTCTCTTCTGTTTCCTATTTATATTTCTATTTTACCACCTCAATATCGCATTATGGACAGGGAAAGACCTAATCTAAGCTCTGCACAAAAATATTTTGCCTTCAAATTCATACCGTGATCATAGCATGCATGGACTCGACTCATATGACTGGGATTTCCATGAAAAAGATTGTGGGCCGGAAATGGGTGATCACTGTACATTTCTCTTCTGTTTCCTATTTATATTTGTATTTTACCTCCTCAATTTAGCATTATGGACAGGGAAAGACCTAATCTAAGATCTACACAAAATATTTTGCCTTCAAATTCATACCGTGATCGTAGCATGCATGGATTCTACTCATATGACTGGGATTTCCATGAAAAAGATTGTGGGCAGAAAATGCGTGATCACTGTACGTTTCTCTTCTGTTTCCTTTATATATTTCTATTTTACATCCTCAATTTAGCATTATGGACAGGGAAAGACCTAATCTAAGATCTGCACAAAAATATTATGCCTTCAAATTCATATCGTGATCGTAGCATGCATGGACTAGACTCATATGACTGGGATTTCAATGAAAATGATTGTGGGCCGAAAATGGGTGATCACTGTACATTTCTCTTCTGTTTCCTATTTATATTTGTATTTTACCTCCTCAATTTAGCATTATGGACAGGGAAAGACCTAATCTAAGATCTGCACAAAAATATTTTGCCTTCAAATTCATACCGTGATCGTAGCATGCATGGACTCGACTCATATGACTGGGATTTCCATGAAAAAGATTGTGGGCCGAAAATGGGTGATCACTGTACATTTCTCTTCTGTTTCCTATTTATATTTCTAATTTACCTCCTCAATTTAGCATTATGGACAGGGAAAGACCTAATCTAAGATCTGCACAAAATAATTTGCCTTCAAATTCATACTGTGATCGTAGCATGCATGGACTCGACTCATATGACTGGGATTTCCATGAAAAAGATTGTGGGCAGAAAATGCGTGATCACTGTACATTTCTCTTCTGTTTCCTTTATATATTTCTATTTTACATCCTCAATTTAGCATTATGGACAGGGAAAGACCTAATCTAAGATCTGCACAAAAATATTTTGCCTTCAAATTCATACCCTGATCGTAGCATGCATGGACTCGACTCATATGACTGGGATTTCCATGAAAAAGGTTGTGGGCCGGAAATGGGTGATCACTGTACATTTCTCTTCTGTTTCCTATTTATATTTATATTTTACCTCCTCAATTTAGCATTATGGACAGGGAAATACCTAATCTAAGATCTGCACAAAAATATTTTGCCTTCAAATTCATACCGTGATCGTAGCATGCATGGACTCGACTCATATGACTGGGATTTCCATGAAAAAGATTGTGGGCCAAAAATGCGTGATCACTGTACATTTCTCTTCTGTTTCCTATTTATATTTATATTTTATCTCCTCAATTTAGCATTATGGACAGAGAAAGACCTAATCTAAGATCTGCACAAAAATATTTTGCCTTCAAATTCATACCCTGATCGTAGCATGCATGGACTCGACTCATATGACTGGGATTTCGATGAAAAAGATTGTGGGCCGAAAATGGGTGATCACTGTACATTTCTCTTCTGTTTCCTATTTATATTTGTATTTTAGCTCCTCAATTTAGCATTATGGTCAGGGGAAGACCTAATCTAAGATCTGCACAAAAATATTTTGCCTTCAAATTCATACTGTGATCGTAGCATGCATGGACTCGAATCATATGACTGGGATTTCCATGAAAAAGATTGTGGGCCGAAAATGTGTGATCACTGTACATTTCTCTTCTGTTTCCTATTTATATTTCTATTTTACCTCCTCAATTTAGCATTATGGACAGGGAAACACCTAATCTAAAATCTTCACAAAAATATTTTACCTTCAAATTCATACCGTGATCGTAGCATGCATGGACTCGACTCATATGACTAGGATTTCCATGAAAAAGACTGTGGGGCGAAAATGGGTGATCACTGTACATTTCTCTTCTGTTTCCTATTTATATTTATATTTTACCTCCTCAATTTAGCATTATGGACAGGGAAAGACCTAATCTAAGATCTGCACAAAATATTTTGCCTTCAAATTCATACCGTGATCGTAGCATGCATGGACTCGACTCATATGACGGGGATTTCCATGAAAAAGATTGTGGGCCGAAAATGGGTGATCACTGTACATTTCTCTTCTGTTTCCCATTTATATTTCTATTTTACCTCCTCAATTTAGCATTATGGACAGGGAATGACCTAATCTAAGATCTGCACAAAAATATTTTGCATTCAAATTCATACCGTGATCGTTGCATGCATGGACTCGACTCATATGACTGGGATTTCCATGAAAACGATTGTGGGCCAAAAATGCGTGATCACTGTACATTTCTCTTCTGTTTCCTATTTATATTTATATTTTATCTCCTCAATTTAGCATTATGGACAGGGAAAGACCTAATCTAAGATCTGCACAAAAATATTTTGCCTTCAAATTCATACCGTGATCGTAGCATGCATGGACTCTCCTCATATGACTGGGATTTCCATGAAAAAGGTTGTGGGCTGAAAATGGGTGATCACTGTACATTTCTCTTCTGTTTCCTATTTATATTTATATTTTACCTCCTCAATTTAGCATTATGGACAGGGAAAGACCTAATCTGAGATCTGCACAAAAATATTTTGCCTTCAAATTCATACCCTGATCGTAGCATGCATGGACTCGACTCATATGACTGGGATTTCGATGAAAAAGATTGTGGGCCGAAAATGGGTGATCACTGTACATTTCTCTTCTGTTTCCTTTATATATTTCTATTTTACATCCTCAATTTAGCATTATGGACAGGGAAAGATCTAATCTAATATCTGCACAAAAATATTTTGCCTTCAAATTCATACTGTGATCGTAGCATGCATGGACTTGAATCATATGACTGGGATTTCCATGAAAAAGATTGTGGGCCGAAAATGGGTGATCACTGTACATTTCTCTTCTGTTTCCTATTTATATTTATATTTTACCTCCTCAATTTAGCATTATGGACAGGGAAAGACCTAATCTAAGATCTGCACAAAAATATTTTGCCTTCAAATTCATACCGTGATCGTAGCATGCATGGACTCGCCTCATATGACTGGGATTTCCATGAAAAAGGTTGTGGGCCGGAAATGGGTGATCACTGTACATTTCTCTTCTGTTTCCTATTTATATTTATATTTTACCTCCTCAATTTAGCATTATGGACAGGGAAAGACCTAATCTAAGATCTGCACAAAAATATTTTGCCTTCAAATTCATACCGTGATCGTAGCATGCATGGACTCGACTCATATGACTGGGATTTCCATGAAAAAGGTTGTGGGCTGAAAATGGGTGATCACTGTACATTTCTCTTCTGTTTCCTATTTATATTTATATTTTACCTCCTCAATTTAGCATTATGGACAGTGAAAGACCTAATCTAAAATCTTCACAAAAATATTTTACCTTCAAATTCATACCGTGATCGTAGCATGCATGGACTCGACTCATATAACTGGGATTTCCATGAAAAAGGTTGTGGGCTGAAAATGGGTGATCACTGTACATTTCTCTTCTGTTTCCTATTTATATTTCTATTTTACCTCCTGAATTTAGCATTATGGACAGGGAAAGACCTAATCTAAGATCTGCACAAAAATATTTGCCTTCAAATTCATACCCTGATCGTAGCATGCATGGACTCGACTCATATGACTAGGATTTCCATGAAAAAGACTGTGGGCCGAAAATGGGTGATCACTGTACATTTCTCTTCTGTTTCCTATTTATATTTATATTTTACCTCCTCAACTTAGCATTATGGACAGGGAAAGACCTAATCTAAGATCTGCACAAAAATATTTTGCCTTCAAATTCATACCGTGATCGTAGCATGCATGGACTCGACTCATATGACTGGGATTTCCATGAAAAAGGTTGTGGGCTGAAAATGGGTGATCACTGTACATTTCTCTTCTGTTTCCTATTTATATTTATATTTTACCTCCTCAATTTAGCATTATGGACAGTGAAAGACCTAATCTAAAATCTTCACAAAAATATTTTACCTTCAAATTCATACCGTGATCGTAGCATGCATGGACTCGACTCATATAACTGGGATTTCCATGAAAAAGGTTGTGGGCTGAAAATGGGTGATCACTGTACATTTCTCTTCTGTTTCCTATTTATATTTCTATTTTACCTCCTGAATTTAGCATTATGGACAGGGAAAGACCTAATCTAAGATCTGCACAAAAATATTTGCCTTCAAATTCATACCCTGATCGTAGCATGCATGGACTCGACTCATATGACTAGGATTTCCATGAAAAAGACTGTGGGCCGAAAATGGGTGATCACTGTACATTTCTCTTCTGTTTCCTATTTATATTTATATTTTACCTCCTCAACTTAGCATTATGGACAGGGAAAGACCTAATCTAAGATCTGCACAAAAATATTTTGCCTTCAAATTCATACCGTGATCGTAGCATGCATGGACTCTCCTCATATGACTGGGATTTCCATGAAAAAGGTTGTGGGCTGAAAATGGGTGATCACTGTACATTTCTCTTCTGTTTCCTATTTATATTTATATTTTACCTCCTCAATTTAGCATTATGGACAGGGAAAGACCTAATCTGAGATCTGCACAAAAATATTTTGCCTTCAAATACATACCCTGATCGTAGCATGCATGGACTCGACTCATATGACTGGGATTTCCATGAAAAAGATTGTGGGCCGAAAATCGTGATCACTGTACATTTCTCTTCTGTTTCCTATTTATATTTGTATTTTAGCTCCTCAATTTAGCATTATGGACAGGGAAAGACCTAATCTAAGATCTGCACAAAAATATTTTGCCTTCAAATTCATACCGTGATTGTAGCATGCATGGATTCGACTCATATGACTGGGATTTCCATGAAAAAGATTGTGGGCCGAAAATGGGTGATCACTGTACATTTCTCTTCTGTTTCCTTTATATATTTCTATTTTACATCCTCAATTTAGCATTATGGACAGGGAAAGATCTAATCTAAGATCTGCACAAAAATATTTTGCCTTCAAATTCATACTGTGATCGTAGCATGCATGGACTCGAATCATATGACTGGGATTTCCATGAAAAAGATTGTGGGCCGAAAATGGGTGATCACTGTACATTTCTCTTCTGTTTCCTATTTATATTTATATTTTACCTCCTCAATTTAGCATTATGGACAGGGAAAGACCTAATCTAAGATCTGCACAAAAATATTTTGCCTTCAAATTCATACCGTGATCGTAGCATGCATGGACTCGACTCATATGACTGGGATTTCCATGAAAAAGATTGTGGGCCGAAAATGGGTGATCACTGTACATTTCTCTTCTGTTTCCTATTTATATTTCTATTTTACCTCCTCAATTTAGCATTATGGACAGGGAAAGACCTAATCTAAGATCTGCACAAAAATATTTTGCATTCAAATTCATACCGTGATCGTAGCATGCATGGACTCGACTCATATAACTGGGATTTCCATGAAAAAGGTTGTGGGATGAAAATGGGTGATCACTGTGCATTTCGCTTCTGTTTCCTATTTATATTTATATTTTACCTACTGAATTTAGCATTATGGACAGGGAAAACACCTAATCTAAGATATGCACAAAAATATTTTGCCTTCAAATTCATACCGTAATCGTAGCATGCATGGACTCGACTCATATGACTGGGATTTCCATGAAAAAGATTGTGGGCAGAAAATGGGTGATCTCTGTGTATTTCTCTTCTGTTTCTTATTCATATTTCTATTTTACTTCCTTAATTTAGCATTATGGACAGGGAAAGACCTAATCGAAGTTCTGCAAAAAAATATTTTGCCTTCAAATTCATACCGTGATCGTAGCATGCATGGACTCGACTCATAAGACAGGGATTTCCATGAAAAAGTTTGTGGGCATAAAATGGGTGATCTCTGTGTATTTCTCTTATGTTTCCTATTTATATTTCTATTTTACTTCCTTAATTTAGCATTATGGAAAGGGAAAGACCTAATCTAAGATCTGCAAAAAAATATTTTGCCATGAAATTCATTCCGTGATCGTAGCATGAATGGACTCGACTAATATGACTGGGATTTGCATGAAAAAGATTGTGGGCAGAAAATGGTTGATCTCTGTGCATTTCTCTTCTGTTTCTTATTTATATTTATATTTTACTTCCTTAATTTAGCATTATGGACAGGGAAAGACCTAATCGAAGTTCTGCAAAAAAATATTTTCCCTTCAAATTCATACCGTGATCGTAGCATGCATGGACTCGACTCATATGACTGGGATTTCCATGAAAAAGATTGTGGGCAGAAAAAGGGTGATCACTGTACATTTCTCTTCTGTTTCCTATTTATATTTCTATTTTACTTCCTAAATTTAGCATTATGGACAAGGAAAGACCTATTCTAAGATCTTCAAAAAAATATTTTGCCTTCAAATTCATACCGTGATCGTATCATGCATGGACTCGATTCATATGACTGGGAATTCCATGAAACAGATTGTGGACAGAAAAGGGGTGATCTCTGTGCATTTCTCTTCTGTTTCCTATTTATATTTCTATTTTACTTCCTTAATTTAGCATTATGGATAGAGAAAGGCCTAATCTAAGATCTGCAAAAAAATATTTTGCCTTCAAATTCATACCGTGATCGTAGCATGCATGGACTCGACTCATATGACTGGGATTTCCATGAAAAAGTTTGTGGCAGATAATGGGTGATCTCTGTGCATTTCTCTTCTGTTTCCTATGTATATTTCTATTTTACTTCCTTAATTTAGCATTATGGACAGGGAAAGACCTAATCTAATATCTGCAAAAAAATATTTTGCCTTCAATTTCATATCCTGATCGTAGCATGCATGGACTCGACTCATGTGACTGGTATTTCCATGAAAAAGATTCTGGGCACAAAATGGGTGATCACTGTACATTTCTCTTCTGTTTCTCATTACTATTTCTATTTTACTTCCTCAATATAGCATTATGGACAGGGAAAGACCGAATCTAAAATCTGCAAAAAAATATTTTGCCTTCAAATTCATACCGTGATCGTAGCATGCATGGACTCGACTCATATGACTGGGATTTACATGTAAAAGCTTGTGGACAGAAAATGGGTGATCACTGTACATTTCTCTTCTGTTTACTATTTATATTTCTATTTTACTTCCTTAATTTAGCATTATGGACAGGGAAAGACCTAATCTAATATCAGCAAAAAAATATTTTGCCTTCAAATTCATATCCTGATCGTAGCATGCATGGACTCGACTCATGTGACTGGTATTTCCATGAAAAAGATTCTGGGCACAAAATGGGTGATCACTGTACATTTCTCTTCTGTTTCTCATTACTATTTCTATTTTACTTCCTCAATTTAGCATTATGGACAGGGAAAGACCTAATCTAAAATCTTCAAAAAAATATTTTGCCTTCAAATTCATACCGTGATCGTAGCATGCATGGAATCGACTCATGTGACTGGGATTTCCATGAAAAAGATTGTGGGCAGAAAATGGGTGATCTCTGTGCATTTCTCTTCTGTTTCCTATTTATATTTATATTATACTTCCTTAATTTAGCATTATGGAAAAGGAAAGACCTAATCTAAGATCTGCAAAAAAATATTTTGCCTTCAAATTCATACCTTGATCGTAGCATGCATGGACACGACTCATATGACTGGGATTTCCATGAAAAAGATTGTGGGCCGAAAATGGGTGATCACTGTACATTTCACATATGTTTCCTATTTATATTTATATTTTACTTCCTCAATTTAGCATTATGAACAAGGAAAGACCTAATCTAATAACTGCAAAAAAATATTTTGCCTTCAAATTCATACCGTGATCGTAGCATGCATGGACTCGACTCATATGACTGGGATTTCCAAGTAAATATTCTGAGCAAAAAATGGGTGATCTCTGTGCATTTCTCTTCTGTTTCCTATTTATATTGATATTTAACTTCCTTAATTTAGCATTATGGAGAGTGAAAGACCTAATCTAAGATCTGCAAAAAAATATTTTTCCTTCAAATTCATACCGTGTTCGTAGCATGCATGGACACGACTCATATGACTGGGATTTCCATGAAAAAGATTGTGGGCAGAAAATGGGTGATCACTGTACATTTCACATATGTTTCCTATTTATATTTATATTTTACTTCCTCAATTTAGCATTATGGACAAGGAAAGACCTAATCTAATAACTGCACTAAAATATTTTGCCTTCAAATTCATACCGTGATCGTAGCATGCATGGACTCGACTCATATGACTGGGATTTCCATGAAAAAGATTCTGGGCCGAAAATGGGTGATCACTGTACATTTCGCTTCTGTTTCCTATTTATATTTATATTTTACCTCCTAAATTTAGCATTATGGACAGGGAAAGACCTAATCTAAAATCTGCACAAAAATATCAAGCCTTCAAATTCATACCGTGATCGTAGCATGCATGGTCTCGACTCATATCACTGGGATTTCCATGAAAAATTTGTGGGCCGAAAATGGGTGATCACTGTACATTTCTTTTCTGTTTCCTATTTATATTTATATTTTACCTACTCAATTTAGCATTATGGACAGGGAAAGACCTAATCTAAAATCTGCACAAAAATATTTTGCCTTCAAATTCATACCGTGATCGTAGCATGCATGTACTCGACTCATATGACTGGGATTTCCATGAAAAAGATTGTGGGTTTAAAATGGGTGATCACTGTACATTTCTCTTCTGTTTCCTATTTATATTTATATTTTACCTCCTCAATTTAGCATTATGGACAGGGAAATACCTAATCTAAAACCTGCACAAAAATATTTTGCTTTCAAATTCATACCGTGATCGTAGCATGCATGGACTCGACTCATATGACTGGGATTTCCATGAAAAAGATTGTGGGCCGAAAACAGGTGATCACTGTACATTTCTGTTCTGTTTCCTATTTATATTTATATTTGACCTCCTCAATTTAACATTATGGACAGGGAAAGACCTAATCTAAAACCTGCACAAAAATATTTTGCTTTCAAATTCATACCGTGATCGTAGCATGCATGGACTCGACTCATATGACTGGGATTTCCATGAAAAAGATTGTGGGCCGAAAACAGGTGATCACTGTACATTTCTCTTCTGTTTCCTATTTATATTTTTATTTTACCTCCTCAATTTAGCATTATGGACAGGGAAAAACCTAATCTAAAATCTGCACAAAAATATTTTGCCTTCAAATTCATACCGTGATCGTAGCATGCATGGACTCGACTCATATGACTGGGATTTCCATGAAAAAGAATGTGGGCCGAAAATGGGTGATCACTGTACATTTCTCTTCTGTTTCCTATTTATATTTATATTTTACCTCCTCAATTTAGCATTATGGACAGGGAAAGACCTAATCTAAAATCTGCACAAAAATATTTTGCCTTCAAATTCATACCGTGAGCGTAGCATGCATGGACTCGCCTCATATGACTGGGATTTCCATGTAAAAGATTGTGGGCCGAAAATGGGTGATCACTGTACATTTCTCTTCTGTTTCCTATTTATATTTCTATTTTACCTCCTCAATTTAGCATTATGGACAGGGAAAGACCTAATCTAAAATCTGCACAAAAATATTTTGGCTTCAAATTCATACCGTGATCGTAGCATGCATGGACTCCGCTCATATGACAGGGATTTCTATGAAAAAGATTGTGGGCCTAAAATAGGTGATCACTGTACATTTCTCTTCTGTTTTCTATTTATATTTATATTTTACCTCCTCAATTTAACATTATGGACAGGGAAATACCTAATCTAAAATCTGCACAAAAATATTTTGCCTTCAAATTCATACCGTGATCGTAGCATGCATGGACTCGACTCATATGACTGGGATTTCCATGAAAAAGATTGTGGGACGAAAATGGGTGATCACTGTACATTTCTCTTCTGTTTCCTATTTATATTTATATTTTACCTCCTCAAAAAAGCATTATGAACAGGGAAAGACCTAATCTAAAATCTGCACAAAAATATTTTGCCTTAAAATTCATACCGTGACCGTAGCATGCATGGACTCGACTCATATCACTGGGATTTACATGAAAAAGATTGTGGGCCGAAAACGGGTGTTCACTGTACATTTCTCTTCTGTTTCCTATTTATATTTCTATTTTACGTTCTCAAAATAGCATTATGGACAGGGAAAGACCTAATCTAAAATCTGCACAAAAATATTTTGCCTTCAAATTCATACCTTGATCGTAGCATGCATGGACTCGACTGATATGACAGGGATTTCCATGAAAAAGATTGTGGGCCTAAAATGGGTGATCACTGTACATTTCTCTTCTGTTTCCTATTTATATTTCTATTTTACCTTCTCAAAATAGCATTATGGACAGGGAAAGACCTAATCTAAAATCTGCACAAAAATATTTTGCCTTCAAATTCACACCGTGATCGTAGCATGCATGGACTCGACTTATATGACTTGGATTTCCATGAAAATGTTTGTGGGACCGAAAGTGGGAGATCACTGTACGTTTCTCTTCTGTTTCTTATTTATATTTATATTTTACCTCCTCAATTTAGCATTATGGACAGGGAAAGACCTAATCTAAAATCTGCACAAAAATATTTTGCCTTCAAATTCATACCGTGAGCGTAGCATGCATGGACTCGACTCATATGACTGGGATTTCCATGAAAAAGTTTGTGGGCCGAAAATGGGTGATCACTGTACATTTCTCTTCTGTTTCCTATTTATATTCATATTTTACCTCCTCAATTTAACATTATGGACAGGGAAAGACCTAATCTAAAATCTGCACATAAATATTTTGCCTTCAAATTCATACCATGATCGTAGCATGCATGGACTCGACTCATATGACAGGGATTTCCATGAAAAAGATTGTGGGCCGAAAATGGGTGATCACTGTACATTTCTCTTCTGTTTCCTATTTATATTTATATTTTACCTTCTCAATTTAGCATTATGGACAGGGAAAGACCTAATCTAAAATCTGCACAAAAATATTTTGCCTTCAAATTCATACCGTGATCGTAGCATGCATGGACTCGACTCATATGACTGGAATTTTCATGAAAAAGATTGTGGGCCGAAAATGGGTGATCACTGTACATTTCTCTTCTGTTTCCTATTTATATTTATATTTTACCTCCTCAATTTAGCATTATGGACAGGGAAGACCTAATCTAAAATCTGCACAAAAATATTTTGCCTTCAAATTCATACCGTGAGCGTAGCATGCATGGACTCGACTCATATGACTGGGATTTACATGAAAAAGATTGTGGGCCGAAAACGGGTGATCACTGTACATTTCTCTTCTGTTTCCTATTTATATTTATATTTACCTCCTCAATTTAGCATTATGGACAGGGAAAGACCTAATCTAAAATCTGCACAAAAATATTTTGCCTTCAAATTCATACCGTGATCGTAGCATGCATGGACTCGACTCATATGACTGGGATTTCCATGAAAAAGATTGTGGGCCTAAAATGAGTGATCACTGTACATTTCTCTTCTGTTTCCTATTTATATTTATATTTTACCTTCTCAATTTAACATTATGGACAGGGAAAGACCTAATCTAAAATCTGCACAAAAATATTTTGCCTTCAAATTCATACCATGATCGTAGCATGCATGGACTCGACTCATATGACAGGGATGTCCATGAAAAAGATTGTGGGCCTAAAATGGGTGATCACTGTACATTTCTCTTCTGTTTCCTATTTATATTTATATTTTACCTTCTCAAAATAGCATTATGAACAGGGAAAGACCTAATCTAAAATCTGCACAAAAATATTTTGCCTTCAAATTCATACCGTGATCGTAGCATGCATGGACTCGACTCATATGACTGGGATTTACATGAAAAAGATTGTGGGCCGAAAACGGGTGATCACTGTACATTTCTCTTCTGTTTCCTATTTATATTTATATTTTACCTCCTCAATTTAGCATTATGGACAGGGAAAGACCTTATCTAAAATCTGTACAAAAATATTTTGCCTTCAAATTCATACCGTGATCGTAGCATGCATGGACTTGACTCATTTGACTGGGATTTCCATGAAAAACAGTATGGGCCGAAAATGGGTGATCACTGTACATTTCTCTTCTGTTTCCTATTTATATTTATATTTTACCTCCTCAATTCAGCATTATGGCCAGGGAAAGACTAATGTAAGGTCTGCACAAAAATATTTTGCCTTCAAATTCATACCGTGATCGTAGCATGCATGGACTCGACTCAAATGACTGGGATTTCCATGAAAAGATTGTGGGCCGAAAATGGGTGATCACTTTACATTTCTCTTCTATTTCCTATTTATATTTCTATTGTACCTCCTCAATTTACCATAATGGACAGGGAAAGACCTAATCTAAGCTCTGCACAAAAATAGTTTGCCTTCAAATTAATACCGTGATCGTAGCATGCATGGACTAGACTCATATGACTGGGATTTCCATGAAAAAGATTGTGGGCCGAAAATCGGTGATCACTGTACATGTCTCTTCTGTTTCCTATTTATATTTCTATTTTACTTCCTCAATTTAGCAATATGGACAGGGAAAGACCTAATCAAAAATCTGCACAAAAATATTTTGCCTTCAAATTCATACCGTGATCGTAGCATGCATGGACTCGACTCATATGACTGGGATTTCCATGAAATAGATTGTGGGCCGAAAATAGGTGATCACTGTACATTTCTCTTCTGTTTCCTATTTATATTTCTATTTTACCTCCTCAATTTAGCATTATGGACAGGGAAAGACCTAATCTAAAATCTGCACAAAAATATTTTGACTTCAAATTCATACCGTGATCGTAGCATGCATGGACTCGACTCATATGACTGGGATTTCCATGAAAAAGATTGTGGGCCTAAAATGGGTGATCACTGTACATTTCTCTTCTGTTTTCTATTTATATTTCTATTTTACCTCCTCAATTTAGCATTATGGACAGGGAAAGACCTAATCTAAAATCTGCACAAAAATATTTTGCCTTCAAATTCATACCGTGATCGTAGCATGCATGGACTCGACTCATATGACTGGGATTTCCATGAAAAAGATTGTGGGCCGAAAATGGGTGATCACTGTACATTTCTCTTTTGTTTCCTATTTATATTTCTATTTTACCTCCTCAATTTAGCATTATGGACAGGGAAAGACCTAATCTAAAATCTGCACAAAAATATTTTGCCTTCAAATTCATACCGTGATCGTAGCATGCATGGACTCGACTCATATGACTGGGATTTCCATGAAAAAGATTGTGGTTTGAAAATAGGTGATCACTGTACATTTCTCTTCTGTTTCATATTTATATTTCTATTTTACATCCTCAATTTAGCATTATGGACAGGGAAAGACCAAATCTAAGATCTGCACAAAAATATTTTGCTTTCAAATTCATACCGTGATCGTAGCATGCATGGACTCGACTTATATGACTGGGTTTTCCATGAAAAAGATTGTGGGCCGAAAATGCGTGATCACTGTATATTTCTCTTTTGTTTCCTATTTATATTTCTATTTTACCTCCTCAATTTAGCATTATGGACAGGGAAAGACCTAATCTGAAATCTGCACAAAAATATTTTGCCGTCAAATTCATACCGTGATCGTAGCATGCATGGACTCGACTCATATGACTGGGATTTCCATGAAAAAGATTGTGGGCGGAAACTGGTGATCACTGTACATTTCTCTTCTGTTTCCTATTTATATTTCTATTTTACCTCCTCAATTTAGCATTATGGACAGGGAAAGACCTCATCTAAAATCTGCCCAAAAATATTTTGCCTTCAAATTCATACCGTGATCGTAGCATGCATGGACTCGACTCATATGACTGGGATTTCCATGAAAAAGATTGTGGTTTGAAAATAGGTGGTCACTGTACATTTCTCTTCTGTTTCATATTTATATTTCTATTTTACATCCTCAATTTAGCATTATGGACAGGGAAAGACCAAATCTAAGATCTGCACAAAAATATTTTGCTTTCAAATTCATACCGTGATCGTAGCATGCATGG
This sequence comes from Acanthosepion lycidas, assembly GCA_963932145.1. Lineage (NCBI taxonomy): Eukaryota > Metazoa > Mollusca > Cephalopoda > Sepiida > Sepiidae > Acanthosepion > Acanthosepion lycidas. The sequence continues at coordinate 626,830 of CAWVQA010000999.1, read as the reverse complement.
ACTCGACTCATATGACTGGGATTTCCATGAAAAAGATTGTGGGCCGAAAATGCGTGATCACTGTATATTTCTCTTTTGTTTCCTATTTCTATTTTACCTCCTCAATTTAGCATTATGGATAGGGAAAGACCTAATCTGAAATCTGCACAAAAATATTTTGCCGTCAAATTCATCCCGTGATCGTAGCATGCATGGACTCGACTCATATGACTGGGATTTCCATGAAAAAGATTGTGGGCGGAAACTGGTGATCACTGTACATTTCTCTTCTGTTTCCTATTTATATTTCTATTTTACATCCTCAATTTAGCATTATGGACAGGGAAAGACCTAATCTAAAATCTGCACAAAAATATTTTGCCTTCAAATTCATACCGTGATCGTAGCATGCATGGACTCGACTCATATGACTGGGATTTCCATGAAAAACATTGTGGGCCGAAAATGCGTGATCACTGTATATTTCTCTTTTGTTTCCTATTTATATTTATATTTTACCTCCTCAATTTAGCATTATGGATAGGGAAAGAACTAATCTGAAATCTGCACAAAACATTTTGCCTTCAAATTCATACCGTGATCGTAGCATGCATGGACTCGACTCATATGACTGGGATTTACATAAAAAAGATTGTGGGCAGAAAATGGGTGATCACTGTACATTTCTCTTCTGTTTCCTATTTATATTTCTATTTTACCTCCTCAATTTAGCATTATGGACAGGGAAAGACCTAATCTAAAATCTGCACAAAAATATTTTGCCTCAAATTCATACCGTGATCGTAGCATGCATGGACTCGACTCATATGACTGGGATTTCCATGAAAAAGATTGTGAGCCGAAAATGGGTGATCACTGTACATTTCTCTTCTGTTTCCTATTTATATTTCTATTTTACCTCCTCAATTTAGCATTATGAACAGGGAAAGAACTAATCTGAAATCTCTACAAAAATATTTTTCCTTCAAATTCATACCGTGATCGTAGCATGCATGGACTCGTCTCATATGACTGGGATTTCCATGAAAAAGATTGTTGGCCGAAAATGGGTGATCACTGTACATTTCTCTTCTATTTCCTATTTATATTTCTATTTTACCTCCTCAATTTAGCATTATGGATAGGGAAATACTTAATCTAAAATCTGCACAAAAATATTTTGCCTTCAAATTCATACCGTGAATGTAGCATGCATGGACTCGACTCATATGACTGGGATTTCCATGAAAAAGATTGTGGGCCGAAAATGGGTGATCACTGTACATTTCTCTTCTGTTTCCTATTTATATTTATGTTTTACCTCCTCAATTTAGCATTATGGACAGGGAAAGACCTAATCTAAAATCTGCACAAAAATATTTTGCCTTCAAATTTATATCGTGATCGTAGCATGCATGGACTCGACTCATATGACTGGGATTTCCATGAAAAAGATTGTTGGCCGAAAATGGGTGATCACTGTACATTTCTCTTCCGTTTCCTATTTATATTTATATTTTACCTCCTCAATTTAGCATTATGGACAGGGAAGAACTAATCTAAGATCTGCAAAAAAATATTTTGCCTTCAAATTCATACCGTGATCGTAGGCTGCATGGACTCGACTCATATGGCTGGGATTTCCATGAAAAAGATTGTGGGCCAAATATGGTTGATCACTGTACATTTCTCTTCTGTTTCCTATTTATATTTCTATTTTACCTCCTCAATTTAGCATTATGGCCAGGGAAAGACCTAATCTAAGCTCTGCACAAAAATAATTTGCCTTTAAATTCATACCGTGATCGTAGCATGCATGGACTCGACTCATATGACTAGGATTTCCATGAAAAAGATTGTGGGCAGAAAATGGGTGATCACTGTCCATTTCCCTTCTGTTTCCTATTTATATTTATATTTTACCTCCTCAATTTAGCATTATGGACAAGAAAAGACCCAATCTAACATCTGCACAAAAATATTTTGCCTTCAAATTCATACCGTGATCGTAGCATACATGGATTCAACTCATATGTCTGGGATTTCCATGAAAAATTTTGTGGGCCGAAAATGGGTGATCACTGTACATTTCTCTTCTGTTTCCTATTTATATTTATATTTTACCTCCTCAATTCAGCATTATGGCCAGGGAAAGACCTAATCTAAGCTCTGCACAAAAAATATTTTGCCTTTAAATTGATACCGTGATCGTAGCATGCATGGACTCGACTCAAATGACTGGGATTTCCATGAAAAGATTGTTGGCCGAAAATGGGTGATCACTGTACATTTCTCTTCTATTTCCTATTTATATTTCTATTGTACCCCTCAATTTAGCATAATGGACAGGGAAAGACCTAATCTAAGCTCTGCACAAAAATAGTTTGCCTTCAAATTCATACCGTGATCGTAGCATGCATGGACTCGACTCATATGACTGGGATTTCCATGAAAAAGATTTTGGGCAGAAAATGGGTGATCCCTGTAGATTTCTCTTCTGTTTCCTATTTATATTTCTATTGTACCTCCTCAATTTAGCATTATGGACAAGAAAAGACCCAATCTAAGATCTGCACAAAAATATTTTGCTTTCAAATTCATACCGTGATCGTAGCATGCATGGACTCGACTCATATGACTGGTATTTCCATGAAAAAGATTGTGGGCCGAAAATCGGTGATCACTGTACATTTCTCTTCTGTTTCCTATTTATATTTAACCTCCTCAATTTAGCATTATGGACAGGGAAAGACCTAATCAAGATCTGCACAAAAATATTTTGCCTTCAAATTCATACCGTGATCGGAGCATGCATGGATTCGACTCATATGACTGGGATTTACATGAAAAAGATTGTGGGCCGAAAATGGGTGATCACTGTACATTTCTCTTCTGTTTCCTATTTATATTTATATTTTACCTCCTCAATTTAGCATTAGGGATAGGGAAAGACCTAATCTAAGCTCTGCACAAAAATAATTTGCCTTCAAATTCATACCATGATCGTAGCATGCATGGACTCGACTCATATGACTGGGATTTCCATGAAAAAGATTGTGGGCCAAATATGGTTGATCACTGTACATTTCTCTTCTGTTTCCTATTTATATTTATATTTTACCTCCTCAATTTAGCATTATGGCCAGGGAAAGACCTAATCTAAGCTCTGCACAAAAATAATTTGCCTTCAAATTCATACCGTGATCGTAGCATGCATGGACTCGACTCATATGACTGGGATTTCCATGAAAAAGATTGTGGGCAGAAAATTGGTGATCACTGTCCATTTCCCTTCTGTTTCCTATTTATATTTATATTTTACCTCCTCAATTTAGCATAATGGACAGGAAAAGACCTAATCTAAGATCTGCACAAAAATATTTTGCCTTCAAATTCATACCGTGATCGTAGCATGCATGGACTCGACTCATATGACTGGGATTTCCATGAAAAAGATTGTGAGCCGAAAATGGGTGATCACTGTACATTTCTCTTCTGTTTCCTATTTATATTTCTATTTTACCTCCTCAATTTAGCATTATGAACAGGGAAAGAACTAATCTGAAATCTCTACAAAAATATTTTTCCTTCAAATTCATACCGTGATCGTAGCATGCATGGACTCGTCTCATATGACTGGGATTTCCATGAAAAAGATTGTTGGCCGAAAATGGGTGATCACTGTACATTTCTCTTCTATTTCCTATTTATATTTCTATTTTACCTCCTCAATTTAGCATTATGGATAGGGAAATACTTAATCTAAAATCTGCAAAAAAAATATTTTGCCTTCAAATTCATACCGTGAATGTAGCATGCATGGACTCGACTCATATGACTGGGATTTCCATGAAAAAGATTGTGGGCCGAAAATGGGTGATCACTGTACATTTCTCTTCTGTTTCCTATTTATATTTATGTTTTACCTCCTCAATTTAGCATTATGGACAGGGAAAGACCTAATCTAAAATCTGCACAAAAATATTTTGCCTTCAAATTTATATCGTGATCGTAGCATGCATGGACTCGACTCATATGACTGGGATTTCCATGAAAAAGATTGTTGGCCGAAAATGGGTGATCACTGTACATTTCTCTTCCGTTTCCTATTTATATTTATATTTTACCTCCTCAATTTAGCATTATGGACAGGGAAAGACCTAATCTAAAATCTGCACAAAAATATTTTGCCTCAAATTCATACCGTGATCGTAGCATGCATGGACTCGACTCATATGACTGGGATTTCCATGAAAAAGATTGTGAGCCGAAAATGGGTGATCACTGTACATTTCTCTTCTGTTTCCTATTTATATTTCTATTTTACCTCCTCAATTTAGCATTATGAACAGGGAAAGAACTAATCTGAAATCTCTACAAAAATATTTTTCCTTCAAATTCATACCGTGATCGTAGCATGCATGGACTCGTCTCATATGACTGGGATTTCCATGAAAAAGATTGTTGGCCGAAAATGGGTGATCACTGTACATTTCTCTTCCGTTTCCTATTTATATTTATATTTTACCTCCTCAATTTAGCATTATGGACAGGGAAAGACCTAATCTAAGATCTGCAAAAAAATATTTTGCCTTCAAATTCATACCGTGATCGTAGGCTGCATGGACTCGACTCATATGGCTGGGATTTCCATGAAAAAGATTGTGGGCCAAATATGGTTGATCACTGTACATTTCTCTTCTGTTTCCTATTTATATTTCTATTTTACCTCCTCAATTTAGCATTATGGCCAGGGAAAGACCTAATCTAAGCTCTGCACAAAAATAATTTGCCTTTAAATTCATACCGTGATCGTAGCATGCATGGACTCGACTCATATGACTAGGATTTCCATGAAAAAGATTGTGGGCCGAAAATGGGTGATCACTGTACATTTCTCTTCTATTTCCTATTTATATTTCTATTGTACCCCTCAATTTAGCATAATGGACAGGGAAAGACCTAATCTAAGCTCTGCACAAAAATAGTTTGCCTTCAAATTCATACCGTGATCGTAGCATGCATGGACTCGACTCATATGACTGGGATTTCCATGAAAAAGATTTTGGGCAGAAAATGGGTGATCCCTGTAGATTTCTCTTCTGTTTCCTATTTATATTTCTATTGTACCTCCTCAATTTAGCATTATGGACAAGAAAAGACCCAATCTAAGATCTGCACAAAAATATTTTGCTTTCAAATTCATACCGTGATCGTAGCATGCATGGACTCGACTCATATGACTGGTATTTCCATGAAAAAGATTGTGGGCCGAAAATCGGTGATCACTGTACATTTCTCTTCTGTTTCCTATTTATATTTAACCTCCTCAATTTAGCATTATGGACAGGGAAAGACCTAATCAAGATCTGCACAAAAATATTTTGCCTTCAAATTCATACCGTGATCGGAGCATGCATGGACTCGACTCATATGACTGGGATTTACATGAAAAAGATTGTGGGCCGAAAATGGGTGATCACTGTACATTTCTCTTCTGTTTCCTATTTATATTTATATTTTACCTCCTCAATTTAGCATTAGGGATAGGGAAAGACCTAATCTAAGCTCTGCACAAAAATAATTTGCCTTCAAATTCATACCATGATCGTAGCATGCATGGACTCGACTCATATGACTGGGATTTCCATGAAAAAGATTGTGGGCCAAATATGGTTGATCACTGTACATTTCTCTTCTGTTTCCTATTTATATTTATATTTTACCTCCTCAATTTAGCATTATGGCCAGGGAAAGACCTAATCTAAGCTCTGCACAAAAATAATTTGCCTTCAAATTCATACCGTGATCGTAGCATGCATGGACTCGACTCATATGACTGGGATTTCCATGAAAAAGATTGTGGGCAGAAAATTGGTGATCACTGTCCATTTCCCTTCTGTTTCCTATTTATATTTATATTTTACCTCCTCAATTTAGCATTATGGACAAGAAAAGACCCAATCTAAGATCTGCACAAAAAATATTTTGCCTTCAAATTGATACCGTGATCGTAGCATGCATGGACTCGACTCAAATGACTGGGATTTCCATGAAAAGATTGTGGGCTGAAAATGGGTGATCACTGTACATTTCTCTTCTATTTCCTATTTATATTTCTATTGTACCTCCTCAATTTAGCATAATGGACAGGAAAAGACCTAATCTAAGATCTGCACAAAAATATTTTGCCTTCAAATTCATACCGTGATCGTAGCATGCATGGACTCGACTCATATGACTGGGATTTCCATGAAAAAGATTGTGAGCCGAAAATGGGTGATCACTGTACATTTCTCTTCTGTTTCCTATTTATATTTCTATTTTACCTCCTCAATTTAGCATTATGAACAGGGAAAGAACTAATCTGAAATCTCTACAAAAATATTTTTCCTTCAAATTCATACCGTGATCGTAGCATGCATGGACTCGTCTCATATGACTGGGATTTCCATGAAAAAGATTGTTGGCCGAAAATGGGTGATCACTGTACATTTCTCTTCTATTTCCTATTTATATTTCTATTTTACCTCCTCAATTTAGCATTATGGATAGGGAAATACTTAATCTAAAATCTGCAAAAAAAATATTTTGCCTTCAAATTCATACCGTGAATGTAGCATGCATGGACTCGACTCATATGACTGGGATTTCCATGAAAAAGATTGTTGGCCGAAAATGGGTGATCACTGTACATTTCTCTTCCGTTTCCTATTTATATTTATATTTTACCTCCTCAATTTAGCATTATGGACAGGGAAAGACCTAATCTAAGATCTGCAAAAAAATATTTTGCCTTCAAATTCATACCGTGATCGTAGGCTGCATGGACTCGACTCATATGGCTGGGATTTCCATGAAAAAGATTGTGGGCCAAATATGGTTGATCACTGTACATTTCTCTTCTGTTTCCTATTTATATTTCTATTTTACCTCCTCAATTTAGCATTATGGCCAGGGAAAGACCTAATCTAAGCTCTGCACAAAAATAATTTGCCTTTAAATTCATACCGTGATCGTAGCATGCATGGACTCGACTCATATGACTAGGATTTCCATGAAAAAGATTGTGGGCAGAAAATGGGTGATCACTGTCCATTTCCCTTCTGTTTCCTATTTATATTTATATTTTACCTCCTCAATTTAGCATTATGGACAAGAAAAGACCCAATCTAACATCTGCACAAAAATATTTTGCCTTCAAATTCATACCGTGATCGTAGCATACATGGATTCAACTCATATGACTGGGATTTCCATGAAAAATTTTGTGGGCCGAAAATGGGTGATCACTGTACATTTCTCTTCTGTTTCCTATTTATATTTATATTTTACCTCCTCAATTCAGCATTATGGCCAGGGAAAGACCTAATCTAAGCTCTGCACAAAAAATATTTTGCGTTTAAATTGATACCGTGATCGTAGCATGCATGGACTCGACTCAAATGACTGGGATTTCCATGAAAAGATTGTTGGCCGAAAATGGGTGATCACTGTACATTTCTCTTCTATTTCCTATTTATATTTCTATTGTACCCCTCAATTTAGCATAATGGACAGGGAAAGACCTAATCTAAGCTCTGCACAAAAATAGTTTGCCTTCAAATTCATACCGTGATCGTAGCATGCATGGACTCGACTCATATGACTGGGATTTCCATGAAAAAGATTTTGGGCAGAAAATGGGTGATCCCTGTAGATTTCTCTTCTGTTTCCTATTTATATTTCTATTGTACCTCCTCAATTTAGCATTATGGACAAGAAAAGACCCAATCTAAGATCTGCACAAAAATATTTTGCTTTCAAATTCATACCGTGATCGTAGCATGCATGGACTCGACTCATATGACTGGTATTTCCATGAAAAAGATTGTGGGCCGAAAATCGGTGATCACTGTACATTTCTCTTCTGTTTCCTATTTATATTTAACCTCCTCAATTTAGCATTATGGACAGGGAAAGACCTAATCAAGATCTGCACAAAAATATTTTGCCTTCAAATTCATACCGTGATCGGAGCATGCATGGACTCGACTCATATGACTGGGATTTACATGAAAAAGATTGTGGGCCGAAAATGGGTGATCACTGTACATTTCTCTTCTGTTTCCTATTTATATTTATATTTTACCTCCTCAATTTAGCATTAGGGATAGGGAAAGACCTAATCTAAGCTCTGCACAAAAATAATTTGCCTTCAAATTCATACCATGATCGTAGCATGCATGGACTCGACTCATATGACTGGGATTTCCATGAAAAAGATTGTGGGCCAAATATGGTTGATCACTGTACATTTCTCTTCTGTTTCCTATTTATATTTATATTTTACCTCCTCAATTTAGCATTATGGCCAGGGAAAGACCTAATCTAAGCTCTGCACAAAAATAATTTGCCTTCAAATTCATACCGTGATCGTAGCATGCATGGACTCGACTCATATGACTGGGATTTCCATGAAAAAGATTGTGGGCCGAAAATGGGTGATCACTGTACATTTCTCTTCTATTTCCTATTTATATTTCTATTGTACCTCCTCAATTTAGCATAATGGACAGGAAAAGACCTAATCTAAGATCTGCACAAAAATATTTTGCCTTCAAATTCATACCGTGATCGTAGCATGCATGGACTCGACTCATATGATTGGGATTTCCATGAAAAAGATTTTGGGCAGAAAATGGGTGATCACTGTAGATTTCTCTTCTGTTTCCTATTTATATTTCTATTGTACCTCCTCAATTTAGCCTTATGGACAAGAAAAGACCCAATCTAAGATCTGCACAAAAATATTTTGCTTTCAAATTCATAACGTGATCGTAGCATGCATGGACTCGACTCATATGACTGGGATTTCCATGAAAAAGATTGTGGGCCGAAAATCGGTGATCACTGTACATTTCTCTTCTGTTTCCTATTTATATTTATATTTTACCTCCTCAATTTAGCATTATGGACAGTGAAAGACCTAATCTAAGCTCTGCACAAAAATATTTTGCCTTCAAATTCATACCGTGATCGTAGCATGCATGGACTCGACTCAAATGACTGGGATTTCCATGAAAAGATTGTGGGCCGAAAATGGGTGATCACTGTACATTTCTCTTCTGTCTCCTATTTATATTTCTTTTTCACCTCCTCAATTTAGCATTATGGACACGGAAAGACCTTATCTAAAATCTGCACAAAAATATTTTGCCTTCAAATTCATACCGTGATCGTAGCATGCATGGACTCGACTCATATGACTGGGATTTCCATGAAAAAGATTGTGGGCCAAATATGGTTGATCACTGTACATTTCTCTTCTGTTTCCTATTTATATTTATATTTTACCTCCTCAATTTAGCATTATGGCCAGGGAAAGACCTAATCTAAGCTCTGCACAAAAATAATTTGCCTTCAAATTCATACCGTGATCGTAGCATGCATGGACTCGACTCATATGACTGGGATTTACATGAAAAAGAATGTGGGCCGAAAATGGGTGATGACTGTACATTTCTCTTCTGTTTCCTATTTATATTTATATTTTACCTCCTCAATTTAGCATTAGGGATAGGGAAAGACCTAATCTAATCTCTGCACAAAAATAATTTGCCTTCAAATTCATACCGTGATCGTAGCATGCATGGACTCGACTCATATGACTGGGATTTCCATGAAAAAGATTGTGGGCCAAATATGGTTGATCACTGTACATTTCTCTTCTGTTTCCTATTTATATTTATATTTTACCCCCTCAATTTAGCATTATGGCCAGGGAAAGACCTAATCTAAGCTCTGCACAAAAATAATTTGCCTTCAAATTCATACCGTGATCGTAGCATGCATGGACTCGACTCAAATGACTGGGATTTCCATGAAAAGATTGTGGGCCGAAAATGGGTGATCACTGTACATTTCTCTTCTATTTCCTATTTATATTTCTATTGTACCTCCTCAATTTAGCATAATGGACAGGGAAAGACCTAATCTAAGATCTGCACAAAAATATTTTGCCTTCAAATTCATACCGTGATCGTAGCATGCATGGACTCGACTCATATGACTGGGATTTCCATGAAAAAGATTGTGGGCCGAAAATGGGTGATCACTGTACATTTCTCTTCTGTTTCCTATTTATATTTCTATTTTACCTCCTGAATTTAGCATTATGGCCAGGGAACTACCTAATCTAAGCTCTGCACAAAAATATTTTGCCTTCAAATTCATACCGTGATCGTAGCATGCATGGACTCGACTCATATGACTGGGATTTCCATTAAAAAGATTGTGGGCCGAAAATGGGTGATCACTGTACATTTCTCTTCTGTTTCCTATTTATATTTATATTTTACCTCCTCAATTTCTCATTATGGACAGAGAAAGACCTAATCTAAGATCTGCACAAAAATATTTTGCCTTCAAATTCATACCATGATCGTAGCATGCATGGACTCGACTCATGTGACTCGGATTTCCATGAAAAAAATTGTGGGACAAAAATGGGTGATCACTGTACATTTCTCTTCTGTTTCCTATTTATATTTCTATTGTACCTCCTCAATTTTAGCATTATGGGCAAGAAAAGACCCAATCTAAGATCTGCACAAAAACATTTTGCCTTCAAATTCATACCGTGATCGTAGCATGCATGGACTCGACTCATATGACTGGGATTTCCATGAAAAAGATTGTGTTCCGAAAATGGGTGATCACTGTACATTTCACTTCTGTTTCCTATTTATATTTCTATTTTACCTCCTCAATTTAGCATTATGGCCAGGGAAAGACCTAATCTAAGCTCTGCACAAAAATATTTTGCCTTCAAATTCATACCGTGATCGTAGCATGCATGGACAAAACTCATATGACTGGGATTTCCATGAAAAAGATTGTGGGCCGAAAATGGGTGATCACTGTACATTTCTCTTCTGTTTCCTGTTTATATTTCTATTTTCACTCCTCAATATAGCATTATGGACAGGGAAAGACCTAATCTAAATCTGCACAAAAATATTTTGCCTTCAAATTCATACCGTGATCGTAGCATGCATGGACTCGACTCATATGACTGGGATTTCCATGAAAAAGATTGTGGGCTGAAAATAGTTGATAACTGTACATTTCTCTTCTGTTTCCTATTTATATTTCTATTGTACCTCCTCAATTTAGCATTATGGACAGGGAAAGACCTAACCTAAGGTCTGCACAAAAACATTTAGCCTTCAAATTCATACCGTGATCGTAGCATGCATGGACTCGACTCATATGACTGGGATTTCCATGAAAAAGATTGTGGGCGGAAAATGGGTGATCACTGAACATTTGTCTTCTGTTTCCTATTTATATTTATATTTTACCTACTCAATTTAGCATTATGGACAGGGAAAGGCCTAATCTAAGATCTGCACAAAAATATTTTGCCTTCAAATTCATACCGTGATCGTAGCATGCATGGACTCGACTCATATGACTGGGATTTCCATGAAAAAGATTGTGGGCGGAAAATGGGTGATCACTGTACATTTCTCTTCTGTTTTCTATTCATATTTCCATTTTAACTCCTCAATTTAGCATTATGGACAGGGAAAGACCTAATCTAAAATCTGCACAAAAATATTTTGCCTTCAAATTCATACCGTGATCGCAGTATGCATGGACTCGACTCATATGACTGGGATTTCCATGAAAAAGATTGTGGGCCGAAAATGGGTGATCACTGTACATTTCTCTTCTGTTTCCTATTTATATTTATATTTTACCTCCTCAATTTCTCATTATGGACAGAGAAAGACCTAATCTAAGATCTGCACAAAAATATTTTGCCTTCAAATTCATACCATGATCGTAGCATGCATGGACTCGACTCATGTGACTCGGATTTCCATGAAAAAAATTGTGGGACAAAAATGGGTGATCACTGTACATTTCTCTTCTGTTTCCTATTTATATTTCTATTGTACCTCCTCAATTTTAGCATTATGGGCAAGAAAAGACCCAATCTAAGATCTGCACAAAAACATTTTGCCTTCAAATTCATACCGTGATCGTAGCATGCATGGACTCGACTCATATGACTGGGATTTCCATGAAAAAGATTGTGGTCCGAAAATGGGTGATCACTGTACATTTCACTTCTGTTTCCTATTTATATTTATATTTTACCTCCTCAATTTAGCATTATGGCCAGGGAAAGACCTAATCTAAGCTCTGCACAAAAATATTTTGCCTTCAAATTCATACCGTGATCGTAGCATGCATGGACAAAACTCATATGACTGGGATTTCCATGAAAAAGATTGTGGGCCGAAAATGGGTGATCACTGTACATTTCTCTTCTGTTTCCTGTTTATATTTCTATTTTCACTCCTCAATATAGCATTATGGACAGGGAAAGACCTAATCTAAATCTGCACAAAAATATTTTGCCTTCAAATTCATACCGTGATCGTAGCATGCATGGACTCGACTCATATGACTGGGATTTCCATGAAAAAGATTGTGGGCTGAAAATAGTTGATAACTGTACATTTCTCTTCTGTTTCCTATTTATATTTCTATTGTACCTCCTCAATTTAGCATTATGGACAGGGAAAGACCTAACCTAAGGTCTGCACAAAAACATTTAGCCTTCAAATTCATACCGTGATCGTAGCATGCATGGACTCGACTCATATGACTGGGATTTCCATGAAAAAGATTGTGGGCGGAAAATGGGTGATCACTGAACATTTGTCTTCTGTTTCCTATTTATATTTATATTTTACCTACTCAATTTAGCATTATGGACAGGGAAAGGCCTAATCTAAGATCTGCACAAAAATATTTTGCCTTCAAATTCATACCGTGATCGTAGCATGCATGGACTCGACTCATATGACTGGGATTTCCATGAAAAAGATTGTGGGCCGAAAATGGGTGATCACTGTACATTTCACTTCTGTTTCCTATTTATATTTCTATTTTACCTCCTCAATTTAGCATTATGGACAGTGAAAGACATAATCTAAGCTCTGCACAAAAATATTTTGCCTTCAAATTCATACCGTGATCTTAGCATGCATGGACTCGTCTCATATGACTGGGATTTCCATGAAAAAGATTGTGGGCAGAAAATGGGTGATCACTGTACATTTCTCTTCTGTTTCCTATTTATATTTCTATTTTACCTCCTCAATTTAGCATTATGGACAGTTAAAGACCTAATCAAGATCTGCACAAAAATATTTTGCCTTCAAATTCATGCCGTGATCGTAGCATGCATGGACTCGACTCATATGACTGGGATTTCCATGAAAAAGATTGTGGGCCGAAAATGGGTGATCACTGTACATTTCTCTTCTGTTTCCTATTGATATTTCTATTGTACCTCCTCAATTTAGCATTATGGACAAGAAAAGACCCAATCTAAGATCTGCACAAAAACATTTTGCCTTCAAATTCATACCGTGATCGTAGCATGCATGGACTCGACTCATATGCCTGGGATTTCCATGAAAAGATTGTGGGCCGAAAATGGTTGATCACTGTACAATTCTCTTCTGTTTCCTATTTATATTTATATTTTACCTCCTCAATTCAGCATTATGGCCAGGGAAAGACCTAATCTAAGATGTGCACAAAAATATTTTGCCTTCAAATTCATACCGTGATCGTAGCATGCATGGACTCGACTCATATGACTGGGATTTCCAGGAAAAAGATTGTGGGCCGAAAATGGGTGATCACTGTACATTTCTCTTCTGTTTCCTATTTATATTTCTATTTTACCTCCTCAATTTAGCATTATGGTCAGGGCAAGACCTAATCTAAGATCTGCACAAAAATATTTTGCCTTCAAATTCATACCATGATCGTAGCATGCATGGACTCGACTCATGTGACTGGGATTTCCATGAAAAAGATTGTGGGACGAAAATGGGTGATCACTGTACATTTCTCTTCTGTTTCCTATTTATATTTCTATTGTACCTCCTCAATTTAGCATTATGGACAAGAAAAGACCCAATCTAAGATCTGCACAAAAACATTTTGCCTTCAAATTCATACCGTGATCGTAGCATGCATGGACTCGACTCATATGACTGGGATTTCCATGAAAAGATTGTGGGACGAAAATGGGTGATCACTGTACATTTCACTTCTGTTTCCTATTTATATTTATATTTTACCTCCTCAATTTAGCATTATGGCCAGGGAAAGACATAATCTAAGATCTGCACAAAAATAGATTGCCTTCAATTTCATACCGTGATCGTAGCATGCATGGACTCGACTCATATGACTGGGATTTCAATGAAAAAGATTGTGGGCCGGAAATGGTTGATCACTGTACATTTCTCTTCTGTTTCCTATTTATATTTCTTTTTTACCTCCTCAATTTAGCATTATGGCCAGGGAAAGACCTAATCTAAGCTCTGCACAAAAATATTTTGCCTTCAAATTCATACCGTGATCGTAGCATGCATGGACTCGACTCATATGACTGGGATTTCCATGAAAAAGATTGTAGGCAGAAAATGGGTGATCACTGTACATTTCTCTTCTGTTTCCTATTTATATTTCTATTTTACCTCCTCAATTTAGCATTATGGTCAGGGAAAGACCTAATCTAAGCTCTGCACAAAAATATTTTGCCTTCAAATTCATACCGTGATCATAGCATGCATGGACTCGTCCCATATGACTGGGATTTCCATGAAAAATATTGTGGGCCGAAAGTGGGTGATCACTGTACATTTCTCTTCTGTTTCCTATTTATATTTATATTTTACCTCCTCAATTTAGCATTATGGCCAGGGAAAGACCTAATCTAAGCTCTGCACAAAAATATTTTGCCTTCAAATTCATACCGTGATCGTAGCATGCATGGACAAAACTCATATGACTGGGATTTCCATGAAAAAGATTGTGGGCCGAAAATGGGTGATCACTGTACATTTCTCTTCTGTTTCCTATTTATATTTATATTTTACCTCCTCAATATAGCATTATGGACAGGGAAAGACCTAATCTAAATCTGCACAAAATATTTTGCCTTCAAATTCATACCGTGATCGTAGCATGCATGGACTCGACTCATATGACTGGGATTTCCATGAAAAAGATTGTGGGCCGAAAATGGGTGATCACTGTATATTTCTCTTCTGTTTCCTATTGATATTTCTATTTTACCTCCTCAATTTAGCATTATGGACAGGGAAAGACCTAATCTAAAATCTGCACAAAAATATTTTGCCTTCAAATTCATACCGTGATCGTAGCATGCATGGACTCGACTCATATGTCTGGGATTTCCATGAAAAAGATTGTGGGCGGAAAATGGGTGATCACTGTACATTTCTCTTCTGTTTCCTATTTATATTTCTATTTTACCTCCTCAATTTAGCATTATGGACAGGGAAAGACCTAATCTAAAATCTGCACAAAAATATTTTGCCTTCAAATTCATACCGTGATCGTAGCATGCATGGACTCGACTCATATGACTGGGATTTCCATGAAAAGGATTGTGGGCCGAAAATAGGTGATCACTGTACATTTCTCTTCTCTTTCCTATTTATATTTATATTTTACCTCCTCAATTTAGCATTATGGACAGGGAAAGACCTAATCTAAAATCTGCACAAAAATATTTTGCCTTCAAATTCATACCGTGATCGTAGCATGCATGGACTCGACTCATATGACTGGGATTTCCATGAAAAAGATTGTGAGCCGAATGTGGGTGATCACTGTACATTTCTCTTCTGTTTCCTATTTATATTTATATTTTACCTCCTCAATTTAGCATTATGGACAGGGAAAGACCTAATCTAAAATCTGCACAAAAATATTTTGCCTTCAAATTCATACCGTGATCGTAGCATGCATGGACTCGACTCATATGTCTGGGATTTCCATGAAAAAGATTGTGGGCGGAAAATGGGTGATCACTGTACATTTCTCTTCTGTTTCCTATTTATATTTCTATTTTACCTCCTCAATTTAGCATTATGGACAGCGAAAGACCTAATCTAATTCTGCACAAAAATATTTTGCCTTCAAATTCATACCGTGATCGTAGCATGCATGGACTCGACTCATATGACTGGGATTTCCATGAAAAAGATTGTGGGCCGAAATGTGGGTGATCACTGTACATTTCTCTTCTCTTTCGTATTTATATTTATATTTTACCTCCTCAATTTAGCATTATGGACAGGGAAAGACCTAATCTAAAATCTGCACAAAAATATTTTGCCTTCAAATTCATACCGTGATCGTAGCATGCATGGACGCGACTTATATGACTGGGATTTCCATGTAAAAGATTGTGAGCCGAAAATGGGTGATCACTGTACATTTCTCTAATATTTCCTATTTATATTTCTATTTTACCTTCTCAATTTAGCATTATGGACAAGGAAAGTCCCAATCTAAAATCTTCACAAAAATATTTTGCTTTCAAATTCATACCGTGATCGTAGCATGCATGGACTCGACTCATGTGACTGGGATTTCCATGAAAAAGATTGTAGGCCGAAAATTGGTGATCACTGTACATTTCTCTCCTGTTTCCTATTTATAATTATATTTTACCTCCTCAATTTAGCATTATAGAGAGGGAAAGACCTAATTTAAAATCTGCACAAAAATATTTTGCTTTCAAATTCATACCGTGATCGTAGCATGCATGCACTCGACTCATATGACTGGGATTTCCATGAAAAAGATTGTGGGCCGAAAATGGGTGATCTCTGTACATTATTCTTCTCTTTCCTATTTATATTTCTATTTTACCTCCTCAATTTAGCATTATGGACAGGGAAAGACATAATCTAATATCTGCACAAAAATATTTTGCTTTCAAATTCATACCGTGATCGTAGCATGCATTCAATCGACTCATATGACTGGGATTTCCATGAAAAAGATTGTGGGCAGAAAATGGGTGATCACTGTACAATTCTCTTCCGTTTCCTATTTATATTTCTATTTTACCTCCTCAATTTAGCATTATGGACAGGGAAAGACCTAATCTAAAATCTGCACAAAAATATTTTACTTTCAAATTCATACCGTGATCGTAGCATGCATGGACTCGACTCATATGACTGGGATTTCCATGAAAAAGATTGTGGGCCGAAAATGGGTGATCACTGTACATTACTCTTCTGTTTCCTATTCATATTTATATTTTACCTCCTCAATTTAGCATTATGGACAGGGAAAGACCTAATCTAAAATCTGCACAAAAATATTTTGCTTTAAATTCATACCGTGATCGTAGCATGCATGGACTCGACTCATATGACTGGGATTTCCATGAAAAAGATTGTGGGCCGAAAATGGGTGATCACTGTACATTACTCTTCTGTTTCCTATTTATATTTATATTTTACCTCCTCAATTTAGCATTTTGGACCGGGAAAGAACTAATCTAAAATCTACACAAAAATATTTTGCCTTCAAATTCATACCGTGATCGTAGCATGCATGGACGCGACTCATATGACTGGGATTTCCATGTAAAAGATTGTGGGCCGAAAATGGGTGATCACTGTACATTTCTCTTCTGTTTCCTATTTATATTTCTATTTTACCTCCTCAATTTAGCATTTAGGACCGGGCAAGAACTAATCTAAAATCTGCACAAAAATATTTTGCCTTCAAATTTATACCCTGATCGTAGCATGTATGGACTCGACTCATATGACTGGGATTTCCATGAAAAAGATTGTGGGCCGAAAATGGCTGATCACTGTACATTTCTCTTCTGTTTCCTATTTATATTTCTATTTTACCTCCTCAATTTAGCATTATGGACAGGGAAAGACCTAATCTAAGCACTGCACAAAAATATTTTGCCTTCAAATTCATACCGTGATCGTAGCATGCATGGACGCGACTCATATGACTGGGATTTCCATGAAAAAGATTGTGGGCCGAAAATAGGTGATCACTGCACATTACTCTTCTGTTTCCTATTTATATTTTACCTCTTCAATTTAGCATTTTGGACCGGGAAAGAACTAATCTAAAATCTGCACAAAAATATTTTGCCTTCAAATTCATACCGTGATCGTAGCATGCATGGACTCGACTCATATCACTGGGATTTACATGAAAAAGGTTGTGGGCCGAAAATGATGATCACTGTACATTTCTCTTCTGTTTCCTATTTATATTTATATTTTACCTCCTCAATTTAGCATTATGGACAGGGAAAGACCTAATCTAAAATCTGCACAAAAATATTTTGCCTTCAAATTCATACCGTGATCGTAGCATGCATGGACTCGACTCATATGACTGGGATTTCCATGAATAACATTGTGGGCCGAAAATGGGTGATCAATGTACATTTCTCTTCTGTTTCCTGTTTATATTTATATTTTACCTCCTCAATTTAGCATTATGGACAGGGAAAGACCTAATCTAAGCTCTGCACAAAAATATTTTACTTTCAAATTCATACCGTGATCGTAGCATGCATGGACTCGACTCATATGACTGGGATTTCCATGAAAAAGATTGTGGGCCGAAAATGGGTGATCACTGTACATTACTCTTCTGTTTCCTATTCATATTTATATTTTACCTCCTCAATTTAGCATTATGGACAGGGAAAGACCTAATCTAAAATCTGCACAAAAATATTTTGCTTTAAATTCATACCGTGATCGTAGCATGCATGGACTCGACTCATATGACTGGGATTTCCATGAAAAAGATTGTGGGCCGAAAATGGGTGATCACTGTACATTACTCTTCTGTTTCCTATTTATATTTATATTTTACCTCCTCAATTTAGCATTTTGGACCGGGAAAGAACTAATCTAAAATCTACACAAAAATATTTTGCCTTCAAATTCATACCGTGATCGTAGCATGCATGGACGCGACTCATATGACTGGGATTTCCATGTAAAAGATTGTGGGCCGAAAATGGGTGATCACTGTACATTTCTCTTCTGTTTCCTATTTATATTTCTATTTTACCTCCTCAATTTAGCATTTAGGACCGGGCAAGAACTAATCTAAAATCTGCACAAAAATATTTTGCCTTCAAATTTATACCCTGATCGTAGCATGTATGGACTCGACTCATATGACTGGGATTTCCATGAAAAAGATTGTGGGCCGAAAATGGCTGATCACTGTACATTTCTCTTCTGTTTCCTATTTATATTTCTATTTTACCTCCTCAATTTAGCATTATGGACAGGGAAAGACCTAATCTAAGCACTGCACAAAAATATTTTGCCTTCAAATTCATACCGTGATCGTAGCATGCATGGACGCGACTCATATGACTGGGATTTCCATGAAAAAGATTGTGGGCCGAAAATAGGTGATCACTGCACATTACTCTTCTGTTTCCTATTTATATTTTACCTCTTCAATTTAGCATTTTGGACCGGGAAAGAACTAATCTAAAATCTGCACAAAAATATTTTGCCTTCAAATTCATACCGTGATCGTAGCATGCATGGACTCGACTCATATCACTGGGATTTACATGAAAAAGGTTGTGGGCCGAAAATGATGATCACTGTACATTTCTCTTCTGTTTCCTATTTATATTTATATTTTACCTCCTCAATTTAGCATTATGGACAGGGAAAGACCTAATCTAAAATCTGCACAAAAATATTTTGCCTTCAAATTCATACCGTGATCGTAGCATGCATGGACTCGACTCATATGACTGGGATTTCCATGAATAACATTGTGGGCCGAAAATGGGTGATCAATGTACATTTCTCTTCTGTTTCCTGTTTATATTTATATTTTACCTCCTCAATTTAGCATTATGGACAGGGAAAGACCTAATCTAAGCTCTGCACAAAAATATTTTGCTTGCAAATTCATACCGTGATCGTAGCATGCATGGAATCGACTCATATGACTGTGATTTCCATGAAAAAGTTTGTGGGCCGAAAATGGGTGAACACTGTACATTTCTCTTCTGTTTCCTAATTATATTTCTATTTTACCTCCTCAATTTAGCAATATGTACAGGGAAAGATATAATCTAAAATCTGCACAAAAATATTTTGCCTTCAAATTCATACCGTGATCGTAGCATGCATTGAATCGACTAATATGACTGGGATTTCCATGAAAAAGTTTGTGGGCCGAAAATGGGTGATCACTGAACATTTCTTTTCTGTTTCCTATTTATATTTATATTTTACCTCCTCAATTTAGCATTATGGACAGGGAAAGACCTAATCTAAGCACTGCACAAAAATATTTTGCCTTCAAATTCATACCGTGATCGTAGCATGCATGGACGCGACTCATATGACTGGGATTTCCATGTAAAAGATTGTGGGCCGAAAATGGGTGATCACTGTACATTTCTCTTCTATTTCCTATTTATATTTCTATTTTACCTCCTCAATTTAGCATTTAGGACCGGGAAAGAACTAATCTAAAATCTGCACAAAAATATTTTGCCTTCAAATTTATACCCTGATCGTAGCATGTATGGACTCAACTCATATGACTGGGATTTCCATGAAAAAGATTGTGGGCCGAAAATGGCTGATCACTGTACATTTCTCTTCTGTTTCCTATTTATATTTCTATTTTACCTCCTCAATTTAGCATTATGGACAGGGAAAGACCTAATCTAAGATCTGCACAAAAATATTTTGCCTTCAAATTCATACCGTGATCGTAGCATGCATGGACTCGACTCATATGACTGGGATTTCCATGAAAAATGTTGTGGGCCGAAAATGGGTGATCACTGTACATTTCTCTTCTGTTTCCTATTTATATTTATATTTTACCTCCTCAATTTAGCATTATGGACAGGGAAAGACCTAATCTAAAATCTGCACAAAAAAATTTTGCCTTCAAATACATACCGTGATTGTAGCATGCATGGACTCGACTCATATGACTGGGATTTCCATTAAAAAGATTGTGGGCCGAAAATGGGTGATCACTGTACATTTCTCCTCTGTTTCCTATTTATATTTATATTTTACCTCATCAATATTGCATTATGGACAGGGAAAGACCTAATCTAAGCTCTTCACAAAAATATTTTGCCTTCAAATTCATACCGTGAACGTAGCATGCATGGACTGAACTCATATGACTGGGATTTCGATGAAAAAGATTGTGGGCCGAAAATGGGTGATCACTGTACATTTCTCTTCTGTTTCCTATTTATATTTATATTTTACCTCCTAAATTTAGCATTATGGACAGAGAAAGACATAATCTAAGATCTGCACAAAAATATTTTGCCTTCAAATTCATACCGTGATCGTAGCATGCATGGACTCGACTCATATGACTGGGATTTCCATGAAAAAGGTTGTGGGCAAAAAATTGGGAGATCACTGTATATTTCTCATCTGTTTCTTATTTATATTTTACCTCCTCAATTTAGCATTATGGACAGGGAAAGACCTAATCTAAGATCTGCACAAAAATATTTTGCCTTGAAATTCATACCGTGATCGTAGCATGCATGGACTGAACTCATATGACTGAGATTTCCATGAAAAAGATTGTGGGCCGAAAATGGGTGATCACTGTACATTTCTCTTCTGTTTCCTATTTATATTTATATTTTACCTCCTCAATTTAGCATTACGGACAGAGAAAGACATAATCTAATATCTGCACAAAAATATTTTGCCTTCAAATTCATACCGTGATCGTAGCATGCATGGACTGGACTCATATGACTGGGATTTCCATGAAAAAGATTGTGGGCCGAAAATGGGTGATCACTGTACATTTCTCTTCTGTTTCCTATTTATATTTCTATTTTACCTCCTCAATTTAGCATTATGGACAGGGAAAGACCTAATCTAATATCTGCACAAAAATATTTTGCCTTCAAATTCATACCGTGATCATAGCATGTATGGACTCGACTCATATGACTGGGATTTCCATGAAAAAGATTGTGGGCAGAAAATGGGTGATCACTGTACATTTCTCTTCTGTTTACTATTTATATATCTATTTTCCTTCCTGAAATTAGCATTATGGACAGGGATAGACTTAATCTAAGATCTGCAAAAAAATATTTTTCCTGGAAATTCATACGGTGATCGTAGCATGCATGGACTCGACTCATATGATTGGGATTTCCATGAAAAAGATTGTGGGCAGAAAATGGGTGATCACTGTACATTTCTCTTCTGTTTCCTATTACTATTTCTATTTAACTCCTCATTTAGCATTATGGACTGGTAAAGACCTAATCTAAGATCTGCAAAAAAATATTTTGCGTTCAAATTCATACCGTGATCGTAGCATGCATGGACTCGACTCATATGTCTGGGATTTCCATGAAAAAGATTGTGGGCAGAAAATGGGTGATCACTGTACATTTCTCTTCTGTTTCCTATTACTATTTCTATTTTACTTCCTTAATTCAGCATTATGGACTGGGAAAGACCTAATCTAATATTGCACAAAAATATTTTGCCTTCAAATTCATACCGTGAACGTAGAATGCATGGACTCGACTCTTATGACTGGGATTTCCATGAAAACGATTGTGGGCAGAAAATGGGTGATCACTGTACATTTCTCTTCTGTTTCCTATTTATATTTCTATTTTACTTCCTTAATTTAGCATTATGGACAGGGAAAGACCTAATCTAAGATCTGCAAACAAATATTTTGCCTTCAAATTCATACCGTGATCGTAGCATGCATGGACACGACTCATGTGACTGGGATTCCCATGAAAAAGATTTTGGGCAGAAAATGGGTGATCACTGTACATTATTCTTCTGTTTCCTATTACTATTTCTATTTTACTTCCTTAATTTAGCATTATGGACAGGGAAAGACCTAATAAAAAATCAGCAAAAAATATTTTTCCTTCAAATTCATTCCGTGATCGTAGCATGCATGGACTCGACTCATATGAATGGGATTTCCATGAAAAAGATTGTGGGCAGAAAATGTGTGATCACTGAGAGTTCTCTTCTGTTTTCTATATATATTTCTATTTTACTTCCTTAATTTAGCATTTTGGACAGGGAAAGACCTAATCTAAGATCTGCGAAAAAATATTTTGCCTTCAAATTCATAACGTGATCGTATCATGCATGGACGCGACTCATATGACTGGGATTTCCATGAAAAAGATTGTGAGCAGAAAATTGGTGATCACTATACATTTTTCTTCTGTTTCCTATTCATATTTCTATTTTACTTCCTTAATTTAGCATTGTGGACAGGGAAAGACCTAATCTAAAATCTGCAAACAAATATTTTGCCTTCAAATTCATACCGTGAACGTAGCATGCATGGACTCGACTCATATGACTGGGATTTCCATGAAACAGATTGTGGTCCGAAAATGGGTGATCACTGTACATATCACTTCTGTTTCCTATTTATATTTATATTGTAATTCCTTAATTTAGCATTGTGGACAGGGAAAGACCTAATCTAAAATCTGCAAACAAATATTTTGCCTTCAAATGCATAGCATGATCGTAGCATGCATGGACTTGACTCATATGACTGGCATTTACATGAAAAAGATTGTGGGCAGAAAATGGGTGATCACTGTACATTTCTCTTCTGTTCCTTATTTAAATTTCTATTTTACTTCCTTAATTTAGCATTATGGACAGGGAAAGAACTAATCTAAAATCTGCAAAAAAATATTTTTCCTTCAAATTCATACCGTGATCGTAGCATGCGTGATCACAACTCATGTGACTGGGATTTCCATGAAAAAGATTGTGGGCAGATAATGGGTGATCACAGTACATTTATCTTCTGTTTCCTATTTATATTTATATTTTAATTCCTTAATTTAGCATTGTGGACAGGGAAAGACCTAATCTAAAATCTGCAAAAAAATATTTTGCCTTCAAATTCATACCGTGAACGTAGGATGCATGGACTCTACTCATATGACTGGGATTTCCATGAAAAAGACTGTCAGCAGAAAATTGGTGATCACTGTACATTTCTCTTCTGTTTCCTATTTATATTTATATTTTACTTACTTAATTTAGAATTGTGGACAGGGAAAGACCAAATCTAAAATCTGCAAAAAAATATTTTTCCTTCAAATTCATAACGTGATCGTAGAATGCATGGACTCGACTCATATGACTGGGATTTCCATGAAAAAGATTGTGGGCATATAATGGGTGATCACTGTACATTACGCTTCTGTTTCCTATTTACATTTCTATTTTAATTCCTTAATTTAGCATTGTGGACAGGGAAAGACCTAATCTAAAATCTGCAAAAAAATATTTTGCCTTCAAATTCATACCGTGATCGTAGCATGCATGGACTCGACTCATATGACTGGGATTTCCATGAAAAAGATTGTGAGCAGAAAATTGGTGATCACTGTACATTTCTCTTCTTTTTCCTATTTATATTTCTATTTTACTTCCTTAATTTAGCATTATGGACAGGGAAAGACCTAATCTAAAATCTGCAAACAAATATTTTGCCTTCAAATTCATACCGTGATCGTAGCATGCATGGACTTGACACATAGGACTGGGATTTTCATGCAAAAGATTGTGGGCACAGAATGGGTGATCAATGTGCATTTCCCTTTTGTTTCCTATGTATATTTCTATTTCACTTCCTTAATTTAGCATTGTGGACAGGGAAAGACCTAATCTAAGATCTGCACAAAATATTTTGCCTTCAAATTCATACCGTGATCATAGCATGCATGGACTCGACACATATGACTGGGATTTCCATGAAAAAGATTGTGGGCCGAAAATGGGTGATCTCTGTACATTTCTCTTCTGTTTCCTATTTATATTTCTATTTTACCTCCTCAATTTAGCATTATGGACAGGGAACGACCAAATCTAAGATCTGCACAAAAATATTTTGCCTTCAAATTCATACCGTGATCGTAGCATGCATGGACTTGACTCATATGACTGGGATTTCCATGAAAAAGATTGTGGGCAGAAAATGGGTGATCACTGTACATTTCTCTTCTGTTTCCTATTTATATTTCTATTTTACCTCCTCAATTTAGCATTATGGACAGGGAAAGACCTAATCTAAAATCTGCACAAAAATATTTTGCCTTCAAATTCATACCGTGATCGTAGCATGCATGGACACGACTCATATGACTGGGATTTCCATGAAAAAGATTGTGGGCAGAAAATGGGTGATCACTGTACATTTCTCTTCTGTTTCCTATTTATATTTATATTTTACTTCCTTAATTAAGCATTATGGACAGGGAAAGACCTAATCTAAAATCTGCAAACAAATATTTTGCCTTCAAATTCATACCGTGATCGTAGCATGCATGGACTTGACACATAGGACTGGGATTTTCATGTAAAAGATTGTGGGCAGAAAATGGGTGATCACTGTGCATTTCTCTTTTGTTTCCTATGTATATTTCTATTTTACTTCCTTAATTTAGCATTGTGGACAGGGAAAGACCTAATCTAAAATCTGCACAAAAATATTTTGCCTTCAAATTCATACTGTGATCGTAGCATGCATGGACTCGACTCATATGACTGGGATTTCCATGAAAAAGATTGTGGGCCGAAAATGGGAGATCATTGTACATTTGCTTCTGTTTCCTATTTATATTTCTATATTACCTCCTCAATTTAGCATTATGGACAGGGAAAGACCAAATCTAAGATCTGCACAATAATATTTTGCCTTCAAATTCATACCGTGATCGTAGCATGCATGGACTCGACTCATATGACTGGGATTTCCATGAAAAATATTGCGGGCCGAAAATGGGTGATCACTGTACATTTCTCTTCTGTTTCCTATTTATATTTCTATTTTACCTCCTCAATTTAGCATTATGGACAGGGAATGAACTAATCTAAGATCTGCACAAAAATATTTTGCCTTCAAATTCATACCGTGATCTTAGCATGCATGGACTCGACTCATATGACTGGGATTTCCATGAAAAAGATTGTGGGCTGAAAATGGGTGATCATTGTACATTTCTCTTCTGTTTCCTATTTATATTTCTATTTTACCTCCTCAATTTAGCATTATGGACAGGGAAAGACCAAATCTAAGATCTGCACAAAAATATTTTGCCTTCAAATTCATACCGTGATCGTAGCATGCATGGACTCGACTCATATGACTGGGATTTCCATGAAAAATATTGTGGGCCGAAAATGGGTGATCACTGTACATTTCTCTTCTGTTTCCTATTTATATTTATATTTTACCTCCTCAATTTAGCATTATGGTCAGGGAAAGACCTAATCTAAAATCTGCACAAAAATATTTTGCCTTCAAATTCATACCGTGATCGTAGCATGCATGGACTCGATTCATATGACTGGGATTTCCATGAAAAAGATTGTGGGCCGAAAATGGGAGATCATTGTACATTTGCTTCTGTTTCCTATTTATATTTATATTTTACCTCCTCAATTTAGCATTATGGACAGCGAAAGATCAAATCTATGACCTGCACAAAAATATTTTGCCTTCAAATTCATACCGTGATCGTAGCATGCATGGACTCGACTCATATGACTGGGATTTCCATGAAAAAATTGTGGGCCGAAAATAGGTGATCATTGTACATTTCTCTTCTGTTTCCTATTTATATTTCTATTTTACCTCCTCAATTTAGCATTATGGCCAGGGAAAGACCTAATCTAAGCTCTGCACATAAATATTTTGCCTTCAAATTCATACCGTGATCGTAGCAAGTATGGACTCGACTCATATGACTGGGATTTCCATGAAAAAGATTGTGGGCCGAAAATGGGTGATCACTGTACATTTCTCTTCTGTTTCCTATTCATATTTAACCTACTCAATTTAGCATTATGGACAGGGAAAGACCTAATCTAAGATCTACAAAAATATATTTTGCCTTCAA